>JAQNDB010004883.1:0-21836 GCA_029204045.2 Tillandsia leiboldiana | reverse complement strand
TTTTTCGCCGTCGGGCGCGTGGTTTTCGCTGACGAGGCTGGGGCCTTTTAAAGCAAAAGGCTTTATTAATTAATTAACTAATTAATTATCTTCCCAAAAATCCAACCCAACTCACTTTTTGCCTTCGGGCTCTCTCTGGCCGCTGCCCGGAACCTCCGAACTCCGCTGTACATCGAAAATACACGCGCTCACAGCTTTTTCTCTTCAAAAAGCTCATCCGTTGAGTCGGGGTGCTCAATTAATTACCCGTCCAAAATTGCCATTCCGACTCATTTTTTTGCCTCCGGGTCCTCCGCGTCAGTCCGGAACCTCCCGAACCTCGCTGTAAATCGAAACTACACGTGTCCACAGCTTTTCTCTCTCAAAAAGCTCATCCGTTGAGTCGGGGTGCTCAAAATCAATTACCGGCTCCAAACTACCAGTTCCGACTCACTTTTTACCTCCGGATCCTCCGCGTCAGTCCGGAACCTCCCGAACCTCGCTGTAAATCAAAAGTACACGTGTCCACAGCTTTTTCTCTTCAAAAAGCTCGTCCGTTGAGTCAGGGTGCTCAAATCAATTACCGGCTCCAAAATTGCCAGTTCCGACTCACTTTTGCCTCCGGATCCTCCGCGTCAGTCCGAACCTCCCGAACCTCGCTGTTAATCAAAGTACACGTGTCCACAGCTTTTTCTCTTCAAAAAGCTCGTCCGTTGAGTCGGGGTGCTCAAATCAATTACCGGCTCCAAATTTTCCCGTTCCGACTCACTTTTTTGCCTCCGGGTCCTCCGCGTCAGTCCGGAACCTCCCGAACCTCGCTGTAATCTGAAAGTACAACAACCTGTTCCAAGTGTTCCTGAATTTCCACACTCCACGGTGAAGTCGGAAATTCCCAATCTCATCCTCAATTCGGCCTACAAAGCCCGGAAAAAACCCCGAATCGAGCTGGAGCTCCCCGCGTTGATCCGAATCAACCCGGCATCACTGTGAACTCAAATGCACATGCTCAAGGCAACTCTCTGCTCCAAGTCATCTGTTGTGGTCGGCGCGCTATCCAAAGACCCGGTACTCTACAACATGGCCCGCCTTGGCCTTGCCTGGACATGGTGCACCCGAGCGGGGTGCGGTAGACCGGCCGGTGCACCGTGGACCGGTGCACCGTGGACCCCCCTCTCTCCCTTTCTCTTCTTCTTCTCCTTCTTCCTCCCCGCAAGCCACCTCCTTTCCTTCTTTTCGTTTTTCTTCTCCAACCGAGCGAGAGGGAGAGTGAGGGAGGAGGTTGTGGGAGATGGCGTTTCGCGTCGCGGGCCTCGTGTAGCGCGCGAGGCTTCCGAGGGGGGTTTACGGCGGCGGCGGCGCGGTCGGGTAAGTCCCGCGCTTTGCTTTTACTGTATTTTTGCACAGTTTGGGGTCGTTTTGTGGCCCTTGGTTTAACCCCTAACTCTCATCTGTGTTAGGGACCATATCTTGCTGCACCGTTTTGCGTGCGGACCCCGATGGTGTGCACCGTTTTGCGTGCGATCTTCGTTTTGCGCGCGGGTTTCTGGCACCGTGCTTCGTTTTGCGCGTGGGTGCAGAAAATAGCGCAGTTTTGGGCGCAACTCGGAAAATATACACCGTTTTATGTGCAACGTTGGAAAAGGGACTTGCACCGTTTTGCGTGCTAGTAACGAGGTATGTGCTTCCGTTGTGCGCGCAGGTTGGACTAACGGACACCGTTTTGTGTGTAGGTTCTAACAATGCATCTCGTTTTGCGTGCCGGGCTGGATGAAGGTGGCACCGTTTTTGCGTGCAACCCTACAGTGGGCTAGCACCATTTTGCTTGTCAGATACGGGGTACGTGCTCCGTTTTGCGTGCGGTTTGGACCGGTGCGCGCCGTTTTGCGTGTAGAGATCTGATGGTTTGCATCGTTTTTCGTGCAGCTAGGAAAAATGATGATGCACCATTTTGCGTGCAACCCTACAGTCAACGTGCACCGTTTTGCATGCTGATTTGAGGTACGTGCACCGTTTCGCGTGCAGGTCGTGTTGTCGCGCATGGTTTTGCGTGCCGTTTAAAGTGACGCGCACCATTCTATGTGTGGGTATTAATTTAATAACGTGCACCATTTTGCGCGCAGGTTTGGTGAACGTGCACCGTTTTGCGTGCAAGCTTGAGGGAACAAGTGGAATCGCGCGGAGACCAATTGCAAGTGTCTACAAGCAATTGGGGACACTACAAGGTGGGGGATTCTGCCGAAATTGGGTGATCTCTCCCCTTGTCTTCTGCTTTTCGATTCGAAGCATGATAGTAGCCTGTTAGAGGCGTTAGGTAATTATGATTATGATTGCCTGTGTAGAAGGACACAGATGAAAAGTGCAACTGTTGGTTGCCAGAGATAGAGGAATAGATGTGCATGTGCAAATGGACACAGAGCAAAAGTGCAACTGTTGGTTGCCAAAGATATATGATGATTATGCATGCGTAGAGATAATTATTATTTTATGAATAAGATGAAAATAATTGCATGCATGAAAAAGGATTAGCTATTATGATTGTGATCCTGTTAGGGTATGACCCTAGGAATCATGTGACATAAGGAAAGGAAACATGTTGGTAGCAAGACTAGGAGAAAACCTAGTTTCAGGGTTCACTGAGTGACATCAAAACTTAGGAGATTATCCTAGGGTTGGACGAGTGGCATTGTCTTAGGTGATAACCAAAGGACACTGGATAGAGTGATCAACATAGAGTCAAGGAACTCTAGGATGAGTGTAATATGGAACTTAGGTAAAGGGAACCTAAAGTGATCCAGAGGAGTTCAAACTCACAGACAAGGAATAGAGTCAGAGTAACTCTAAGTTAAAAGTGAAATCAAAAATAGAGTCAAGTGAACTCTAGGATTCAGTAAGGAATCAGAAAAGTGGGATAAGATCTCAAGGTTAAAGAATTAAACAAATATAACCCTAAAGAGTCATAGGGTGTCTGAGCAAATGGACGATAACTTTAACTTCATCTGAGTTAAACAAAGGAAATGAAATATGTAAGAGTCCAGGAGACTCTCCGGTTACCCGTGTGGCAAGACCTAGGGTAAGGGATGCAAAAGTGATTAATAAGCCAGACAAGCAAATTGCTCAAGATAGAGCTAAAATTTGGTTAATAAGCAAGACAAGTAAATTGCTTAAGATAAAGAAAATGTAAATGACGCCTTCGAATTTGAGACTCGTCAAGTGGAGCAGGACTCCCTGGGCAGTGACCCGTCGGACGAGGTACTTTCGAAAGGCTTAAAGTTAAGCAAGCTAAAAGTGGCTAAGAGCATAAAGAGAATGTAAATGGCGCCTTCAAATTTGAGACTCGTCAAGTGGAGCAGGACTCCCTGGGTAGTGACCCGTCGGACGAGGTACTTTCGGAAGGTTTAAAGCAAAAGCAAATAGCTAAATGCTCAAAGGAAAAGTGATAGTAATTGCCAGTGGCAATGTGAGCTGGAGACTCGAGTGAGAAAGAAAAGAAAAGCAAGTGCTTAAAAGTAAAAATAAAGACAAATGCGTAAAGTGCAGAAAAGGGCTGAGCGCCCAGAGGAAAAGAAATGAAAGATAAGAAAAGATAATAAAACGGGCGTCCTTCGAAGGTTGAAATGTGGTTCTGTGGGACGTAAAGGGTTTGCCCTCTCCCCGGGCGCACCTGGATCGGACGTAAAGGGCAGCCCCCTCTCCGATAGCTGGTGGCTCGAAGAACACATTTACTTCGTAGGACGGGGTAACACTTACGGGTGTTATCGGCAACCTTAGAAATCTTATCTGATGGTAGCTGGACTACCGGGCTCGGGCCCGTTGGATAAGAATTTCTGAGGGTTAACTTGAACTAAAGTACCAGAATCTAAAGAATAAAGAAAAATAGAGTGGCCAAGGTGGCCGGGTTAGTTGGACCCTGTACACAGCGGCTTAGTGGCCGAGCTGGTGCTTAGCAGCCTAGTGTGGCTAGACAGATTAATGCTGGGTAGTTGGTTTTACACAGATAGTGTAGTGACATGTTATATTGCATAGCTGCATTTTGGTATTGAGGATTTTAGTTCCTAGCACTATTATTATTGCTTCCATTGGACCAAGTGGTGTAGGTCACTTTTTCTCGGTGGTTGAACCCACTGGGAACTCTGTCAGGAGTTCTCACACCCCTTGGGTGCACCCCCCCACAGGTTCAGGTATGGATGCAGCGATCGCGACGGTTCAGAGGCAGACGGCGAGATATACGACAGGGGCAAGAGCCCAGCAGCGTAGAGACCTAGAGGGTCTAGCAGAGGTACCTTTCTTTTATGTTTCGAGTGAACCATGTATTGTGAGGAAAAGATTGTAATGTTATTTTAATTGCAAGTTGAGAGTTGTAAAATGTAATAAAGTTCATTATGGTTCATTCTTATCATGCTTTCATTTCCGCTTTAACTGTTTGTTATTGAATGAAAGTTTTAAATTAGTAGTGATCTTACTCTGATATTATATCTCATCATACACATTGTTTTGATTCGAGATGGATGTTACCGTTCCTTTCGGGTAGCAAGAGGTCGTGCCCGATTGGCGGGTCTGTTTGCGTGCCCGAACCGTACAAATAGGCGGTCCCGGGTCGTGACATATACCAAGCGAGGTTTTTCAAGTTTGATTAAATAAAATGCATGTTGAAATACTTGACTCTGTCAAAATTTCAAGGTTGGTATAAGGTGGGAATTTTAATGAAAGATGCTCAAAGAGCCACTCTCTTCAATAAATTGACTAGATATATTATCTAACTTATCTGGGATTTCAGACATCTATTGATCTTGGTATTTCATTTTCTTTACCAAATTGATGATTTGATAAAGGCATTACTCATAAGATCAAGTTAGATGTAATTGAAGTTGTTCAACTTTAAGGGATTTAATTTTTATAAATCTTCGTTTCGTTATTTGAATATTTTTGATAGATTTGGCATAATCTATTTCTTGTTGTATGAAACGATGATTTTCATTTAAAGTTGACACACAAAAGTGCTTACATACTTTTTCTAGATTTTGTGGAATTTTTCTGAATTTTTTTGTAGAAAAAGTTGGAGCCGATCCGGATTGGACAAGCCGATCCGGATCCCGAACGCAGGTATTTTCTGCGGGTAGCCGATCCGGATCGGATTCACGAATTGATCCGGATCTCGGCTAGGGTTTTATATAGAACAAAAGGAATTTGATTTCTTTTTACTTCAATCTTTTGTTCCAAACTCTCCAGAGCTTCTCTCTCTAGAATTCATCCGTCTTGGAAGCTTACAAACTCAAGTTCTTCGATTCTAAGTAAGTTTTATTGATCAAAATCTCGGTTTTTCTCAGTTTTTCATGTTCTTCCTCAAAACGTGATGAAATTTCTGTATCTTTTTTGTTTGTGGATAGTTTTTTATCAAATTTCTTTTGAAATAAGAACTCTGGGAACATTAGTTTTGATTATATGCTAGGTATTCTCATGATAAACGGATTTTTGGCCTTCGATTTCAAAAAATTCGGTTTTAGGGCATATAATGGGAATTTTCGAAAATCATGCGATTGATCTTCTTTTAAAATTCTTTTTGCAAAACTAGATTGATTCTTAGTCTCTCTACATGATAATGATTGTTTGGGTACAATTTTTCAAATTTTTGAAAATTAACAATTTTTCGTGTTCTTGATTTGTTGCTCACAGGATTTCTTTTCACAAGTAATAGCAACAATGACGTTTTCATGGATCATCTTTCTGCTAGTTGCAATGGTACACACTCGAGCAACAAACAAACTGAAAAGAGCTAAGAAAACTCAACGGAAAGGTGAGTTTCTTCTTGTCAGCGATTCAGAGGCTGAAGCAGATAATCAAGAAGTAGATTGGGACAAATTGACGGATGATGAATCAATGCATGTTCAACCTAAGCGAAAGACTTTCGACACATCAAAAGGAAAAGCACCTATGACTTCACCAACCATCTCGGTGAAAAGGAAACGACTAGCTCGACGCTTTGGACAAGCACGAGATGTTGATATTAACACACCATTAGTTTCTGATTCTCCGCCTCGCTTGGAAGATGTGTTCATTAATGCTGACCGTCTTAGGGCATTTGAACGGCGAGAATGCATCGGAGAAAGACATGTGAATATTGGTGCCCTCCGAGATCACTCACCGGAGTTCGGGATATTAATTGAACAAGCTAATCTTATCCAAGTTGGCAGATTTCCGGAATTACTTGGGTATTGTTTGCATCGTGTGAGAACTTTTTACTCAAATGCGAGACATCTTCAGGAAGATGAACACGGTTCAATGCAATTTTACACAAACATCCAAGGGATGAGTGTCACGCCCCGGGGGCGATACTGCGCCCCGGCTCGCCAACAGATCCGCCGCCCATACGGGAAGCCCCGTATAGGCCTAGCGACTAACCTGCAAAGAAACATCTACACTAGCAGATATCAGAGCTGAAAGAGAAAAAGCTGGAATAAAATACATAAAATAAAACTACAACTCACAAATATACAGACCAACCTCACCAGAACACAAGAGTCTCTCAGAAAAGCAGGAAAGAAAGGTACAACTCAAAACCTCACTACAAAGTCACTCGACATAGCACACACCAAAATAGTACAGGGGTACATCTACTCACACACTGAAGATGACAGGAAGGGAACTATCTCGCGACTCCCTTACCTCGGTCTGAAGGAGCTGGATCAGCAACAGGAGCTGCAGGAACCGGAGCAGAAGTCCCTGGGGAGAAGACACCACGACGGGTGTGAGAACTACATCCCACAGTAGTTCTCAGTGGGTGCCGCCAACAAGCCCGACGGTCTGCCCACTAAGTCTACCAGAGGCAAAAAGTAACATATGCAGTGCTGTATGGAAAGCTAGGAAAAGTAACTCTACAGCTACTATGCCTCTAACTAGATGCTCAAAAGTGGAACAGAAAGACATGATGCCACAACTAACTCTCCTCCCTGATCACCCAATCTAAACTGACTGCCTCATCGGGTCCAGTCAAACCTGCGCCAACCTACTGCCGTTACGTCCCGGAGGAGCGGACTTACGTAGGACGTCCATGGCTGCCAACAAAAGCACAGCCAGAGGGACAAATGCAACAACAAGTCGCGAAAGAACATCTCAAACTCACGCCGGTATAACAACCCGGTCTCGCCTACTCCGGAGTGGCACTCGAGGGGAGCGACCCGCTCGAGTCAAAGTAACCCATAACAAGTATCTCTGTAAAGTATCTCTGTAAAGCTCAAATGTGGCTCATGCGCTATGATCCAAATCCTCGATCAACAAGATCGGCTAACAAACAAATCACTGACTCACTCACTGGCTGGAATCTACACAGCTGAGACTCACTGTCACTCTGACAGCTTCCAAGAACCCAGATCTACCATCACTATCACTCTCCCAAAGAAATCAGATCTACAGACTGCTATCAACTCCACTCGGTCCCCAGACACGAGTGCAAATGCATCCCACAACCACCCGACCTCTCGGCCCACAACTCGGGCGAGGAAAAGCTAAGTCCATAGTGAAATGAAGTATCGTGATGTGGAATGTCTAGAGCAATAAAAACCTAGCCCAAGTTGGAGTTTTCTACAGACTGGCTGAACAAGATGCATATGACAGGGGTGCTAGGTCAAGTTCCAAGATTTCACTACTTAACATAAAGTAGGAATCAAAAGATTCAACAACTGCTATACAAGATACAACATACAGTTTTACACATGCTATTACTCCAATTTCTAACATGCATGATCCTACACACATAGAATTAGTACACAGTCCAGAGTTCTTGGAAGCAAGGTCACCCACCTGAAAGTGCTAACTGCCCGGAATAGTACAGCTGAGAAAGCCCAAAATAGTCAAATCACAAATCCCACCAAGCCAACAACACGGTAGAAGTGCTCACAACCTCCTGGGTACAAACATACACCAAAATTACACTTTAATCCACAAAAATTCCACATTCCCAAAATCTGTGGTGAACAGTCCCATTAACACGAAATTTTCACCTGAAAAACATCCTCCAAAAATTCCAATAAAAATATGACGGCGATCCTCGCGAAGAGTAGATGTCGATAGAGTCCTGAAATGTCGAATTCCAATGTCCGGATGAGAAGATAAAAATCCGACAAGAAGGTGCTGTCCAATTTAACCAACAGTCGCAAAGGGGGTTGAAAATGTACCCAGAACCCTAAGAAAAGCTCGGATCCAAAAAAAGTGTCCAACACGGAAAATGTAGATTTACCTCTTACGAAATCGTCACCGCAGAAATCGTCCAAAAATAACATCGGGGTAGCCCGGTAGACCTCCTAGACTAAACTGCGACGGAAAAGGGACTCCAACAGTAAATCGTCGCTCCGCACCCCGATGCAGAAGTTGCCATCGTCGCGGCCTCCAAAAATCCTGAGCTTCCGCCAAAAGATGCACAAGAGGGATAGAAACAACTTTGGTGAAGAACACAAGTGGAGAAACCCTCGGGAAAAGGCTCCAAGGCGAGGCCCAAGAGGCCTATTTATAGGCCTCACTCGGAAAAAGCCAAAAAAACAAGTCATTGGGCTTTTGGGCCCAACTTTCGGGCGCCCGGAACAATCGGGCGGCTACAGTGTTGGGCCGGCCCAACCTGTTCACGCCCGAATCCTCCTGGTGCCAGCCACGTGGCCCGCCGAACAGCAAACAGGCTGTTCGAGGCCACTCCCAAGCTGCCACGTGGCCCGCCCCCGCACAGTAAGGCGGTAGGCGCCCGCCAACCACGGGCGACGCGTGGCCCCCGTTGACCCGCCGGCCGGTCGGTGGCCCCGACGTGCGCACGCACCCCGAGGTGCCAGCCCAAGGCCCCGTGCACCGCGCACGGTGCGCCCGCGAATCAGAAAGCGACACGTGTCCCCTACACCCGGTCCACGCATTCCACTTCAGAATTCCGTGGACCGCGCCGCGTGCACCCGACCAACCGGAGGCTGCCACGTGCCCCCCGCCTTGGTCCATGCACCGCCGCGCTCACCCGGTAGACCGCAGCGCCTTACGCCCGCCAATCAGGCGGTGCCACGTGTCCCCTGCGCCGGGTCTGTGCACCCCGCCGGCGCTGCTCTATGGACCGAAGCGCGCCGTAAACCGGCCAATGATAGGCCGCCACGTGGCATGCCGGCGGTCTACGGCCCCTCCCATGCACCAAAACCCACTGAAAACTTCCGGGAGTCCGTTTTTTGGGCATCCGGACTCAGAATCCAACAAGCAAATAGCCGTTTTCAAGCGTTTTTCCGTGCTGAATCCATTTCCGACCTCTGTTGGGCCTAATTCGTTTCCGAAATTTCGACAAACCCAGCCGAAGGCCAACACAGCTAAAATATCTCAAAGGGTCCATCTGTGGCATCCCATTGATGCACCATGGGCCAGATACACCAACACTAGGTGCTCCAACAATGGATTCATCGGAAGAACGTTGCATGGGAATCAGGGCCACTACATCCTCCCCCACTAAAAGAAAGTTTCGTCCTCGAAACAAAGTAAGGTAGAACAGGCGTACCTCAACCAGTAGTCTCGAACAGAAAAGGGTAGGCAGATCTCATCTCTGTCTCTAGCTCCCAAGTAGCCTCTCGCTCTTCGTGATTGCTCCATAAGATCTTCACATACGGGATGGCTCGGTTGCGCAATTCCCTCACCTCACGAGCAAGAATCCGCAACGGGCGCTCCTCATAAACCAGGTCCTCGCCGATCTCCAGAGAGGTGAAGCCAATCACGTGCGACGGATCAAACACATATCTCCTCAGAGCTGAGACGTGGAAAACATCATGTACTCCGGCCAGGCGTGGAGGAAGAGCAACTTTATACGCCACAGGGCCTACCCTCTCAAGTACCTCAAAGGGTCCAATAAAGCGGGGACTGAGCTTCCCACGCACTCCAAATCTCCGGACCCCTTTCGAAGGCGAGACCTTCAAGAATACATGGTCACCAATCTGAAACTCTAGGTCTCGCCGACGAGTGTCTGCATAACTCCTCTGACGACTCTGGGCTACCTCAAGGTGTCGACGAACAACTCTGACTTTCTCCTCAGCCTCCAAAAGAAGATCTGGTCCCAAAGTCCTCCTCTCACCCACGTCACTCTAATACAAGGGTGACCGACACTTGCGTCCATACAACGCCTCAAACGGAGCCATCTGAATGCTCGCCTGATAGCTGTTGTTGTACGCAAACTCAACCAAAGATAAGTGTCGGTACCACCCCCCTCCAAAATTCATAACGCACGCTCTCAGCATATCCTCGAGGGTCTGTATAGTGCGCTCAGACTGGCCATCAGTCTGTGGGTGGAAAGTAGTGCTGAAACTGAGCTGGGTCCCCAAAGCTGACTGTAAACTCCTCCAGAATCGTGACCAAACCTCGGATCCCGATCTGAAACAATCGACGCCGGTACACCGTGCAGCCTCACTATCTCGTCCAAATACAACTGTGCCAGACGCTCCAATGACCAAGTCATCTGAACAGGCAAGAAGTGTGCAGACTTGGTGAGTCTATCTACAATAACCCAAATCGCGTCGGCTCCACTCTGCGCTCCTCGGCAGCCCTGTAACAAAGTCCATGGTGATGTGGTCCCACTTCCACTCGGGAATTGGAAGACTTTGTAACTTGCCAGTAGGAACCCGGTGCTCTGCTTTCACTTGCTGGCAAGGTTAAAACAGTGAGCCACAAATCTTCCAATGTCCCGCTTCATTCCGGGACCACCAAAAATGTGTCTTGAGGTCCTTATACATCTTAGTACCACCAGGATGAATGGTATAAGGTGTATAATGGGCCTCTCTCAGAATCTGGTCTCTGATCTCTGGATCCGAAGGCACACCAAACTCGGTCCCTGTACCGCAGTACTCCCGAGCTATTCACTGAAAATCCCCTATCTTGATTTGCATGTATCTGGGGATCTGATCCTCTCCAAGTGGGGGTCCTCACTCTGCGTCTCCCTAATCCTGTCCAACAGAGTGGGACTGCAAGAACCATAGACATCAGTCTAGCAGAGACCCCAGGGGATACAACCTCAATCTGGAGTCGCCTCAACTGCTCATCAGTGGGGCCTGCTGTGTGACCAACATGCTCAAGCTCTGCACTGACCTCCGACTCAAAGCATCTGCTACCACATTGGCCTTGCCGGGATGATAGAGGATACTCACATCGTAATCCTTCAGTAACTCCAACCACCGGCGTTGCCTCAGGTTCAGCTCCTTTTGAGTAAACAGATACTTTAAGCTCTTATGATCCGTGTAAATCTCACAATGCTCACCGTAGAGGTAATGCCGCCACAGCTTCAATGCAAACACCACAGCTGCCAGCTCTAAATCATGAGTAGGGTAATTCTTCTCATAATCCTTTAATTGCCGTGAAGCATAAGAAATTACCCTCCCATGCTGCATCAAGACACAACCCAAACCGCTGTGCGAGGCGTCACTGTAAATCACGTAGCCATCTCCCATCACTGGCAGTGTAAGAACTGGCGCTGAAATCAGTCTCCTCTTCACTCCTCAAACTCTGCTGACACTGCTCAATCCAAATAAACCTCATCCCCTTCCTAGTCAAATAGGTCAGGGAGTAGAGAGCTTCGCAAAGCCCTCTACGAACCGACGGTAGTAGCCAGCCAAGCCCAGAAAGCTCCGGACCTCCGAACCGTCGTCGGTCTCGGCCAATCCCACTGTGTATTTCGTCGGGTCAACTGCCACTCCTGCGGCTGATACATGTGGCCCAAAAATGCAACCTCCCGAAGCCAGAACTCGCACTTCTTGATTGGCATACAGCTTCTTCTCACGTAGAAGCTGACACTATCCTCAAGGCTCCTGTCACGCCCCGGGTCGGAACTGCGACCCGGGCTCGCCAACAGATCCGCCGCCCATACGGGAAGCCCCGTATAGACGTAGCGACTAACCTGCAAAAGAGATCTACACTAAACAGATATCAGAGCTGAAAGTAAAAGCTGGATAAAATAAATACAACTCTAACAAAATATACAACCAGAGTCCTCACCAAAATACAAATATCTCTCAAAATAAGAAGAGTACAACTCAATCCTCACTACAAGGTCACTCGACAAGAACTCTCAAAAAGTAGGGAGGTACATCTACTCTCAAGCGACAACTGGTAGGGATCTATCTCGCGACTCCCTTACCTCGATCAGTCGGGTCAGCAACAGGTGCGGCAGGAACTGGAGCAGAAGAAGAAGTCCCTGGGGAAAAACACCACGACGGGTGTGAGAACTACGTCCCAAGTAGTTCTCAGTGGGTGCCGCCAACAAGCCCGACGGTCTGCCCACTAAGTCCACTAGAGGCAAAAAGTAACAATGCAGTGCGGAAAGGGAAAAGCTGGTAAAGTAATCTCTACAGCTACTATGCCTCTATCTAGATGCTCAAAAGTGGGACAGAAAGAACATGATGCTACAACTAGCTCTCGACTCGAATCACCCAATCTCAACTGACTGCCGCATAGGGTCCAGTCAAACCTGCGCCTACCTACTGCCGTCACGTCCCGGGGGACCGGACTTACGTAGGGCGTCCGTGACTGCCACTAACTGGCCCAGCCAGAGGGACTGTGTCCGTGACTGCCACTAACTGGCCCAGCCAGAGGGAACACTGCGTCGACAAGTCGCGATAGAAGAACAGGCCCAACTCCGGAGTGGCTCTCGAGGGGAGCGACCCCACCGAGGAAAGTATCCGCGCATCTCTGTCGAGCTCAAATGTGGCTCATGCAGGCTATAATCCAAATCCTCGATCAACAAGATCGACTGAAACCAAAGGAACACTGTCTCACACACAGGCTGGAAAACTGCACAGCCGAGACTCACTGTCACTCAAAATAGCTCTCAAGATCTCAAATCTACAACCCAAGTCACTTTCCCAAGGAAACCTGGTCTACAGACTGCTAACAACTCCACTCGGTCCCCAGACACGAGTGTAAAAGCATCCCACAATAATCCGACCTCTCGACCCACTACTTGGGCGAGGAGAACTCTAAGTCCAGAGTGATATACAGAAAAGTGATGTGGGAATGTCTAGAGCAATAAAACCTAGCCCAAGTTGAGGTTTTCTACAGTCTGGCTGAACATGCAACATGTGACAGTGGTGCTAGGTCAAGTTCCAAGATAAATAATAAACAACAGCTTGTAGGGAGCAAGATAATAATAATCAACAGCTTAGGGGAGAAAAATAATCACAGGATCATCTAACTATAACAGGAACATCAATTCACGCCTTCTAGCATGCTGGACATCAAACATTAAAATATGCAAGTCCCTAAAGTTAGAATTAGTCCACAGTCCGCTGATCTTGAAAAGAGGTCACCCACCTGATGCGCTGATCAGTCCAAGTCCTACAGCTGATAATACCAGGAAAACTGCAACTCCAAATCTAACAGGTCCAGCACAGCCCAACAGCCCCTGGGTACAACACAAGGTTACTAAAACGCTTAACTCCCAAAATCTGCCAAGAGATACCATGCTGAAAATTCAGCCGCAGAGATGCCAATAATTCACCTGCAGAAAGTGCTCGATAAATTCCAGATAAAATACCCCGGTGTTCTACGCGTCGATAGCTTCGAAACAAGTACCTGCACGTCCAAAACGGAGTCCTCTACGCTGAGATAAAAATCCGGCAAGGGAAGCACCCCAAACCAAACTGTACCAAATTCCTGTAACAACAAACCGCAGAAAAGGAGATTCTCACCTTCGTGCAAAATCCAGAAAAATCTGAGAAAAATCCAGGAGATTCCTTGCGAAGAGTAGATGAATTTTGCCTTTTGAATCGTCTTGATCCGATGCCTGTGCGCAAAGCTACAGCAAGAACACCGCAGTGCTGTCCAAATATCCGCGAAGAAAAAGGGGTCAAAAGGGAGCTCGGAAAACTCTAAGATCATCACGGAAATCGAGGTAGCTCAAAACACAGGAGTTGAAGTCCTACCTGTCTAGAATCCGATGGCGCGAAAATCGTCGAAAAAGGAGGTCGGGGTGAGTCGGGAGAGCCCAAACACTGCAGAGGGACGAAGCGGGTCGAAGATGAACAAGCGTCGCGCCGCTCCGAAAAATAGTTAGCCTCGGGATGCGTGCCTCCGAAAATCCTCAAATTCCTCCAAAGAGTAAAGCTCGGTGTGGGGAAGAACTTCTCTGAAGGCTTCACAGGGAAAAGAAGAGAAAAAAAGCTAAAAGAAGCCCAAGAAGCCTATTTATAGGCTGGGCCCAAGCTGAAGTGGGCCGGGTTTCCGGGCGCAAGATCGGGCGCCTTGCGCCCGGAAATCCGGTCGGACAGCCCCGTCCGACGCGCCCGAAACCCAGGTGACGCCACGTCACCCCGCAACAGGGAACAGCGGTGCCGACGACCCGCAGAGCGCCACGTGGCCGTCCCGCGGTCAGCGGGGTAGGTACGGCCCCCCAACCGCACGCTGACGCGTGGCGCACTCGAGTACGGCCACCGCTCGCGTTGCGACGCGTGGCGCACTCGAGTGCGGCCGACAGCCGCGTCAGCGCCCCCCTGTGCGCCCTCTGTCCCGAGGCGGGTCCCCACGCATCGCGTGCGCCGCGCGAACTGAGCCCGCCACTCAGCTGCCGCCACGTGTCCCTGCGCCGGGTCTATGCACCCGCGCGGGGAACTACGTGGACCGAGCCCCCAGCGCCCGCCAATCGGAGACCGACACGTGGTCCCGCCCAGGATTCCTGCACCGGCGCTCAAACAGTGCACCCGCCGGTCAAACTCAGTGAACCGCACATCAAAGGCCAGCAAATCCCCGCCTGCCACGTGTCCTGCGCCGGGCTCATGCACCCGGCCGCGCCGCTCCGTGGACCGAACGTCGCGAACCGGCCAATTACAGGCCGCCACGTGGCAGCCGGCGGTCCACCAACACCCCCGTGCACCAAAAAGTTCCGAAAACTTCCGGAAGCCCGTTTTTGGTCATCCGGACTCCAAATTTAACAAGCAAATAGCCGTTTTCAAGCGTTTTTCCGTGCTGAATCCAATTCCAACCTCTGTTTGGCCTAAATCCTTATAAAATTTCGGCAAATGCAGCCGAAAGCCAACACAGTAAAAGATAACACACTGGGTCCATCTGTGGCATCCCCTTGATGCACCATGGACCAGATACACCAACACTAGGTGTTGTAAACAGTGGATTCACCAGGAAAGCTGCACGGGGTTTAGGGTCTCTACATCCTCCCCCACTAAAAGGAAGTTTCGTCCCCGAAACAAAGAAAGAACAACAGACGTACCTCAACCGGAAGTCTCGAACAGGAAAGGGTATGAATCCCGCATCACCGTCTCCAGCTCCCAAGTAGCCTCTCGCTCCTCGTGATTGCTCCACAGGATCTTCACATACGGAATGGCCCGGTTGCGCAATTCCCTCTCCTCACGAGCAAGAATTCGCAACGGGCGCTCCTCATAACCAAGATCCTCGCCAATCTCCAAGGAAGTGAAGTCGATCACGTGCGAAGGGTCGAAAACATATCTCCTCAAAGCCGAGACGTGGAAGACGTCATGAACTCCGGCCAGGCGTGGTGGAAGGGCAACCCTATAAGCCACTGGGCCAATCCTCTCAAGTACCTCGAAGGGTCCAATGAAGCGGGGACTGAGCTTCCCCCGAACTCCGAATCTCCTGACCCCTTTCGAAGGCGAGACCTTCAAAAAGACATGATCCCCAATCTGAAACTCTAGGTCTCGCCGTCGAGTATCAGCGTAGCTCCTCTGACGACTCTGGGCTATCTCGAGGTGTCGGCGAACTGATCGGACCTTCTCCTCTGCCTCCAACAATAATTCCGGTCCCAAAGTCCTCCTCTCACCCACGTCACTCCAATGCAGGGGCGACCGGCACTTGCGTCCATACAACGCCTCAAACGGAGCCATCTGAATGCTCGCTTGATAGCTATTGTTGTACGCAAACTCAACCAGTGCTAAGTGCCGATACCACCCTCCTCCAAAATCCATCACGCACGCTCTCAACATGTCCTCGAGAGTCTGTATGGTGCGCTCCGACTGTCCATCGGTCTGTGGGTGGAAAGCAGTGCTAAATCTGAGCTGGGTCCCCAAGGCTGAATGTAGACTCCCCCAGAAACGTGATACAAACCTCGGGTCCCTGTCTGATACGATCGAGGCGGGTATACCGTGCATCCTCACTATCTCATCCAAATACAACTGTGCCAGACGATCCAACGACCAAGTCATCTGTACAGGCAAGAAGTGTGCAGACTTGGTGAGTCTATCAACGATAACCCATATAGCATCGGCCCCACTCTGCGCCCTCGGCAGTCCCGTGACGAAGTCCATGGTGATGTGGTCCCACTTCCACTCGGGAATTGGAAGACTCTGTAACTTGCCAGCAGGAACACGGTGCTCCGCCTTCACTTGCTGACAAGTTAAACAATGAGCCACAAATCTTCCAATATCCCGCTTCATTCCAGGCCACCAAAAATGTGCCTTGAGGTCCTTATACATCTTAGTACCACCTGGATGAATGGTATAAGGTGTATAATGGGCCTCCCTCAAAATCTGATCTCTGAGCTCAGTGTCCATAGGCACACATACTCGGTCCCTGTACCGCAGTACTCCCGAGCTATCCACTGCAAAATCCCCTATCTGATCGGCCAGAATCTGCGATCTAATCCTCGTCAAGTGGGGGTCCTCACTCTGTGTCTCTCTAATCCTGTCCAACAGAGTGGGCTGCAAGACCATGGACATGAGTCTAGCAGAGACCCCAGGGGATACTACCTCTATCTGTAGGCGTCTCAACTGCTCTACAAGCGGTGGCTGCTGTGTAATCAACATGCTCAAGCTCTGTGCTGACCTCCTACTCAAAGCATCTGCTACTACATTGGCCTTGCCGGGATGATAAAGGATGCTCACATCATAGTCCTTTAATAACTCCAACCACCGGCGTTGCCTCAAATTCAGTTCCTTTTGAGTAAACAAGTACTTTAAACTCTTATGATCTGTGTAAATTTCGCAGTGCTCCCCGTAGAGGTAATGCCGCCACAACTTCAGCGCGAATACCACGGCTGCAAGCTCCAAATCATGAGTAGGGTAATTCTTCTCATAATCCTTTAACTGCCGTGAAGCATAAGCAATTACCCTACCATGCTGCATCAAAACACATCCCAAGCCGCTGTGAGAGGCGTCACTATAAATCACGAATCCATCGCCCATCACTGGTAGTGCTAGAACTGGTGCCGAGATCAATCTCCTCTTGAGCTCCTCAAAACTCTCTTGGCACCGCTCAGTCCACACAAACTTAATCCCCTTCCTGGTCAAACTGGTAAGGGGAGTAGAGAGCTTCGCAAAGCCCTCTACAAACCGACGGTAATAACCTGCTAATCCAAGAAAGCTACGGACCTCAGTAACCGTCGTCGGTCTAGGCCAATCCCGAACTGCATCAATCTTCGTCGGGTCCACTGCCACTCCTGCGGCTGATACAATGTGGCCTAGAAATGCAACCTCCCGAAGCCAAAATTCGCACTTTTTTAACTTGGCATACAGCTCCTTCTCTCGCAGAAGCTGCAGCACTATCCTCAAGTGCTCCTCATGCTCTATATCACTTCGGGAGTAAATCAGGATGTCGTCAATGAACACAACGACAAACCGGTCCAAGTACGGCTGAAATACCCGGTTCATTAAATCCATAAATGCGGCAGGGGCATTAGTTAGACCAAAAGGCATAACAGTAAACTCATAATGCCCATACCGGGATCTAAAAGCCGTCTTGGAGATGTCCTCGGCCCTCACCCTCAACTGGTGGTAACCTGACTGGAGATCAATCTTGGAGAACACAGACGCTCCCTGTAACTGATCAAACAGATCATCAATCCGTGGAAGGGGGTACTTGTTCCGGATGGTCACTTTATTCAGCTCTCTGTAGTCGACACATAATCGAAGCGACCCATCCTTCTTCTTCACAAATAAAACAGGCGCTCCCCACGGAGATACACTGGGCCTCACAAAGCCCACATCCATCAAGTCCTGCAACTGGGCCTTCAGCTCTCTCAGCTCGGCAGGTGCCATCCTATAGGGTGCCTTCGAGATAGGTGCGGTTCCTGGAACCACATCAATCACAAACTCAATCTCCCTCTCCGGCGGCATGGTCGACAACTCTGAGGGAAACACATCTGGGAACTCGCGGACAATAGGAATATCCTCGAGTCCCAGTGCCGCCGTAGGCACCTCCACAACCGTCGCCAGGAAGGCGGTACAACCCCTACTCATCATCCGCCGGGCTCTCGCCGAAGAAATAGTCATGGCAAATAAGGTACTCTGGCAGCCTCTGAAAACGAACTCCTCCTGTCCCGGCTCGCGGAGGGTCACCGTCCTCTCTCTGCAGTCAATGGTGGCGAAATACCGAGCTAACCAATCCATGCCAAGTACCACGTCGAAATCCTGGAGCTGCCGCAAGACGAGCAAGTCTGCCGGCAGGACCCAGGGTCCCAACTGTACCGGGCAATCCCTACAACACTCCTCGACATGCAAGACATGGTCTGGAATCTGAACCTCTAATGCATGCGATAATGAAACTACCTCTATACCATGTAGGGATGCAAATGCTCTAGTAATAAATGAATGCGATGCACCGGTATCAAAAAGAGCATGAGTACGAACTGCAGAAATCAAAATAGTACCTGCGACGACATGATCGGCTGCTGAAGCATCCTCAACCTGGGCGGCATAGACTCGCCCGCTCTGCGCCGGGGGACGTCGCTCTGACTGTCGCGAAGAGGAAGAAGCCTGATCAGGCCTACCATAGGCCACAGAAGGCCCTGCTGTCATGTGAGGAGCAGAAGGTGCTGAGGCCGCGGAAGGAGCTGGAGGACCTGCCCTGGGGCATGAACTCTGAATGTGACCGGCCTGTCCACAACGGAAACAACGACCGTGTCTCTGCTGACAATGCATCGGTAAGTGCAGCCCTCCACAAAAGACACATCGCTCCTGACGGGGCTGCCGCGAAGTCTGCTGCTGCTGAGATGACTGCTGAGGTCGAGGCGGACGACGCTGCTGCGAAGACTGATGAGATGATCCAGGTCTCTGGCGCCCCTGGCGTCCACGACCCTGAGGATGGAATCGTGGGGGTCTCGGGGGTCCCTGCCTACTCGACTGCCCCTCATCCACCGGCGCCGGGCGCTTCGCCCCAGGAGTCCCTACGGGGGCTGGAGCCACCTCATCCATAACTACCTCTCCAGACTCAACATATAACGCCTGCTCCATCGAGGCCTCTAATGTCTGCAATCTGCGGGAGCGAACAAGCTGATAAATGTCCCGGTGCAGCCCCCGCTCAAACATGTAAACCTGGTGAGCCTCATCCCTGGCCACGTGAGGCATACTAGCCAACAGCTGATTGAAGTTAGCTATGTACACATGCACGGGCCTATCTCCCCGGCGGAGATTCCTCAGCTGCTCCTCCAGTCTCTGACGTACACTCTCAGGAAAGAAGGCCCCCAGAAGAAGTCTGCGGAACTCCGCCCAAGAAGAATCTGTGTCCCAGACGGACCAGCAGGCCGCACACGCCGCCACCAAGCCTCGGCGTTGCCCTCCAGATAATGCGCTGCCAAGAAGACCCAAAATCGATCGTCGATGAATAAACTCTCAAAGTGACGCTCCATGGCCGTAACCCAAGTCTCGGCCTCCCATGGCTCAGCACCCAGACCAGAGAAACGGGATGGATCGAACCGACGGAACCTCATCAAGAGATCTACCGCTGCCTGCTACTCAGAAGAAGTAAAAGGGCCCGACGACTCAGACGGTGGTCTGCAGGAAACCGGCTCGACAGGAACAGCTGGTGCTGACGGAACCACAGGGGGCGCTGCCGCTGGCGAAGAGGGCACAGGCGAACTCTCAGGGGGTGCTACCACAGGCTGCGACCTCTGCTCTAACATAAGCATCATCCGACCCAAGGCCTCCTCCTGGCGTCGGAAGCCTCCTCCTGGCGTCGGGAAGTCTCCTCCTGGCGCTGAACAGCCTCAGACATCTGTGCCAACTGGGCACGAAGAGTAGATGAATTTTGCCTTTTGAATCGTCTTGATCCGATGCCTGTGCGCAAAGCTACAGCAAGAACACCGCGGTGCTCTCCAAATATCCGCGAAGAAAAGGGGTCAAAAGGGAGCTCGGAAAACTCTAAGATCACCACGAAATCGAGGTAGCCCAAAACACAGGAGTTGAAGTCCTACCTGTCAAGAGTCCGATGGCGCAAAAATCGTCGAAAAAGGAGGTCGGGGTGAGTCGGGAGAGCCCAAACACTGCAGAGGGACGAAGCGGGTCGAAGATGAACAAGCGTCTCGCCGCTCCGAAAAATAGTTAGCCTCGGATGCGTGCCTCCGAAAATCCTCAAATTCCTCCAAAGGGTAGAGCTCGGTGTGGGGAAGAACTCCTCTGAAGGCTTCACAGGGAAAAAAGAGAAAAAGAGCTAAAAAGAAGCCCAAGAAGCCTATTTATAGGCTAGGCCCAAGCTGAAGTGGGCCGGGTTTCCGGGCGCAAGATCCGGCGCCTTGCGCCCGGAAATCCGGTCGGACAGGCCCCGTCCGACGCGCCCGAAATCCCAGGTGACGCCACGTCACCCCGCAACAGGGAACAGCGGTGCCGACGACCCGCAGAGCGCCACGTGGCCGTCCCGCGGTCAGCGGGGTAGGTACGGCCCCCCAACCGCACGCTGACGCGTGGCGCACTCGAGTACGGCCACCGCTCGCGTTGCGACGCGTGGCGCACTCGAGTGCAGCCGACAGCCGCGTCAGCGCCCCCCTGTGCGCCCTCTGTCCCGAGGCGGGTCCCCACGCATCGCGTGCGCCGCGCGAACTGAGCCCGCCACTCAGCTGCCGCCACGTGTCCCTGCGCCGGGTCTATGCACCCGCGCGGGGAACTACGTGGACCGAGCCCCCAGCGCCCGCCAATCGGAGACCGACACGTGGTCCTGCCCAGGATTCCTGCACCGGCGCTCAAACAGTGCACCCGCCGGTCAAACTCAGTGAACCGCACATCAAAGGCCAGCAAATCCCCGCCTGCCACGTGTCCTGCGCCGGGCTCATGCACCCGGCCGCGCCGCTCCGTGGACCGAACGTCGCGAACCGGCCAATTACAGGCCGCCACGTGGCAGCCGGCGGTCCACCAACACCCCCGTGCACCAAAAAGTTCCGAAAACTTTCGAAAGCCCGTTTTTGGTCATCCGGACTCCAAATTTAACAAGCAAATAGCCGTTTTCAAGCGTTTTTCCGTGCTGAATCCAATTCCAACCTCTGTTTGGCCTAAATCCTTATAAAAATTTCGGCAAATGCAGCCGAAAGCCAACACAGTAAAAGATAACACACTGGGTCCACTGTGGCATCCCCTTGATGCACCATGGACGAGATACACCAACAAAAGGTGTTGCAAACAGTGGATTCACCAGGAAGTTGCACGGGGTTTAGGGTCTCTACACATTTCCCCTAGGAATGTTCCCTTTCCATATTCATTCCGGTAAGGAATGATTGATAATGACTATTAAATGGGTTGCCCTTATTCCATTGACTTTAATGGTCATGGCGGGCAGGGGCTATACTTGCTTCCCCCAGGAAACCGAGAGGTGGTTTGGTCGGATGTCCTCGGGGCCATTCCTCCCGACACCCTTGACTCGGATATGGCCGTGGGGTTTTCCAGATAGAAAAAGCAAGGCCTTTCAAATCGACTCGCTTAACCAAATCGATCCAGATTCCCGCCCATCCCGATCCCGCAATTCCCATCGAAAAGTGGATTCGAAAGCGGTTTTACTTAACGAATTCCCCTTTGCCATTTTGCGTATAATGATGTCCGAACACCTATTTGGTGATGTCTAGTTTCTTTGGAAAGAAACCCTAGGTGCTGATCCATACCGGGTCATCATGCTACGTTTCTGTATGGCCAACACATTCCTGTGAGGTA
>JAQNDB010004882.1:0-21846 GCA_029204045.2 Tillandsia leiboldiana | reverse complement strand
CGGCTCGCAACAGATCCGCCGTGCACACGGGATTTCCCGAGTACACGAAGCGCTGGTACCTGCTCCGATAATATAACTAAAAGAGCATAATATAGAGCTGAAGTAGAAGAAACACATAGTATCTCATACTGGACACTAAAATAAACTGTAATATGTACAATAATCTCCCAGCTCACCAAAATAATACAACCAGCGGCGAAAGCCAGACTCAAAATAAAAGGAGAATATCACAGTCTGAGTGAGGAGTACAACGTCTATCTACAGCTCTCAGTCTCCCAGGAGATCTATCTACTCAGCGATCCCCTTACCTTTATCAGCCGCTGATAGCCTAGCAGCTCCCGCAGACGACTCTGCAAAATAAAGAAGAAGAAAGAAACAGAAAAGAATAATGGGGGTGAGAACTACCAGATAAACCAGTAGCCTCCCCTAGTGGGCAAAACCTCAACTCTGATGCACCCACTAGGATTACTAGAGGCCAGAAAGGAAAAAGTGGTAAAGCTGTAAGCAGAACTGCTGAAAAGGGAGGGAAACCACCACTAGCATGCCTCTAAATGCAGTGCCAAAAGGAATGACTGTATGTATGCATCAGTATCTAACATGCCTGCCTGAATAAACCCAATCTTATGCCACCAGTAAAACTGGTACTGCCTGCTGCGCCTTGCCTGCCAAATCGGGTATGCTGGCAATGCATAACACCGATAGGAATGAGAGTCTCAAGGACTCAAGCCTGCCTGTAACACACTCCGGAGTGGCACTCGAGGGGAGCGACCCACACGAGTAAAAGTACCTCAGTAATAAGTATCATAAGTGTCGTAAACAGCAGGACTGGATCATGACTATGATCAAAGTGGGAAAAGCCATCCACTAAGAAACCCTGATCTGATGCCATAGTACTCAATAAGTGGGAAAAACCATCCACTAGAGAAAAGCCCGATCCCCTGCTGATGCCAAAATAAACCAGACTCAACCCCATTCTGATGCAAGGATAAACATCCGGCCGACCGCCTACAGTCCGCGGTCACCGCAACACCCCACAAGTTTATAATCTAACATAACCTTGGCTATACTATCCCAAACCCCTGCTCATACTCGAGCGACAAGCAACTGAAAGCAAAGAGAGCAATAAAACATGTCAAGTCTTAATATGATAGTGTAGCAATAAATAGTGGCCCTACCTGATGTCCGGGCATGCATGCAACTGTCTTTATTTTAAAAGTTGTAAAATAGTGTCAAAGATTTAAAAAGATTGATTTACTGAATAAAAGTCATTTGCATGCGAGATTATAGCCTTTGTCTCAATCACAGTGTCCCAATATAAGTCATCATATCATCTGTGGGGTTATATTAAATTTTAGGAGAGTTTGTCCCAGCGGTTCTCATCAATTGTCCTGTTAGTAGTCCTGTTAGTAGTCCTGTTAGTTGTCCCAATAGTTCTCATCAATTGTCATATTAGTTTGTCCCAATTGTTCTCATCAATTGTCATATTAGTTTGTCCCAATTGTTCTCATCAATTAAATTTAAGGGAGTTCCAGTAATCCCAGTGAGCTTGTCAAAAATGAGGTAAGCAACAACCGCCCACCTCGAGCAGCTCAAACTACACCTCAGGTCTCCTGGTTGTCCACAGTCCTCAAATCCTGCAATCAACGCTCCCGGTATAAATACAAATCCAAAAAGCACAATTTTGCTGTTTTCAAATAGCACGGGAAAAGAGGAATTTTTCACCTCTAATAGTGCTCAGAAAAATCCAGAAAAATTACGGTTGCGTTCCTCGCGAAGAGTAGATCAAAATCGACTCTTTAAACGCCTCGATCTGATGCTCCTACGCCAAGATAAAAATCGGAGAAGTTGACACTGTCCAGAAATTTCCACAGCAAAAAGGGGGGTCAAAGAGACCTCGGGAAACGTGCCAAAAGTACGAAATGGAGCAAAGTGATCAACACGGAAATCGAAGCCTTACCTCTTAGGAACGCGCTGTCGCAAAAATCGTCCAAAAATTCCTCCTGGTTAGCCCACAGGGAATTTTCGACGGAACTGCGACGGGAAATGGGCCGAAAAAGAAAACCGTCGCAGTGCGCCGCGTCGCAGATAACTCACTAACTGTAACTCCAAAAATTCTGAATTTGGAGGAGAGAGAGAAGAGAGAGAGAGGAAGAAATTTCGTAGAGGGCACTTTTCTGGTTCTCTCTCTAAGGCTCGAAAACCGAGGTGCAAAGAGAGGGGGTGGGGGACCTCTTATATAGTGGGCCAAAGGGAATATTCCCACACGGGATCCGGATCCGAACAGGAAACACCGAAATGGGCCAACCAGAAAGCGCCACGTGTCCACAAAACAGCAAACAGCCTGTGCAGGCCCAATGAAAAATCGCCACGTGGCCACGTGGTGCACGTGGCCGGTCCGCGCTCGGGTCTTCCGGAAGATGTCGGCCAATAGGGGAGCGCCACGTGTCACCTTCCCACGTGCTTCTAGAAGCCGGCGGCCAATGGGAAGCGCCACGTGGCAAGGGGGAGGCTTCGGTGCTCCCGGTGCACGCCAGGCCCATGGACCGCGCACCCGCGCTGCGCGCCGCCGCCCTCCGCCGCTGTGCGCCTCTGCGCCGCGCCCGCCGCCGTGCGCCGCGCCCGCGCCGCCGCCGGTCGCGCCGCCGGCGGCCGGAACAGTAATTCCGGCGGCGAGTTACTGTTCCGGTGAACAGTACCAAGTGCCGAAAAAATAAAGTAATATACCATTTCGATCGTTTTCGCGCGCTGAGTCCAAATCCGCTGTCCATTTGCCAAATTCTCATCCGAAATTTTGCCGAAAGCTCCCGGAAAATTCCATTTGCTCCGATTTTCGCGCAGAGTCTATATTAAATGTCCAATTTCGATTCTACAAGCTCTGCTTCACGAAAAAGCTCCCTACAGTCACTGTTTAATGTTGCACAGTTCCTGCGGGAGTCCGGATCATCACATCCTCCCCCACTAAAAGAGTTTCGTCCTCGAAACGAGACTAAACAATAATCCTCAGTCCGATGTCTCGAATAAGTAGGGGTGAGCATCCCTCATCTCCGACTCGAGCTCCCATGTAGCCTCGCGCTCGTCATGATTGCCCATTGGATCTTCACATAGGGAATGGCCCGACTGCGTAATTCTCTCACCTCTCGATCCAGAACTCGCAGTGGGCGCTCTTCATACCTCAAATCCTCGCTGATCTCAAGCGGTGTGAAGTCGATGACGTGCGATGGGTCGAAGATATACTTCCTCAAAGTAGAAACATGAAATACATCATGGACACCAGCAAGCCTTGGAGGAAGTGCAAGTCGGTAGGCAACTGGCCCGATACGCCCAATACCTCAAAGGGTCCAATGTATCGGGGGCTAAGCTTTCCACGAATGCCGAATCTCCTGATTCCTTTGGACGGCGAGACTTTCAGGAATACATGATCTCCAACTTGAAATTCTAGGTCTCGTCGCCGAACATCGGCATAACTCCTCTGTCGGCTTTGGGCGGTCTGAAGATGCTTTCGAATCACTCGGACCTTCTCCTCTGCCTCTATCAATACATCTGGTCCCAAGGTCCGCCTTTCACCCACGTCACTCCAATAAAGCGGTGATCGACACTTGCGTCCATACAACGCTTCAAACGGAGCCATCTGAATGCTCGCTTGAAAGCTATTGTTGTACGCGAACTCAGCCAAGGATAAGTGTCGAATCCACCCTCCGCCGAAATCCAAGACACAAGCCCTCAGCATGTCCTCCAGGATTTGTATCGTCCGTTCTGACTGTCCATCAGTCTGCGGATGAAAAGCAGTACTGAACCTAAGTGAGTTCCCAAGGTTGTCTGCAAACTCATCCAGAAACGCGAAACAAACCTCGGGTCTCTATCTGATACAATGGAGGCTGGTACTCCATGTAATCTAACTATCTCATCTAGATATAGCTGGGCTAGTCGCTCAAGTGGCCACGTAGTCTGCATGGGCAGAAAGTGTGCCGACTTGGTAAGTCTATCTACAACTACCCAGATAGCGTCTGCTCCTCCCTGTGCCCTTGGCAATCCGACCACGAAATCCATCGTAATGTGGTCCCATTTCCACTCGGGAATTGGGAGACTTTGTAACTTGCCAGCTGGCACTCGATGCTCAGCTTTCACCTGCTGACAAGTTAAACACTGAGCCACAAATCTCCCAATATCCCTCTTCATGCCTTTCCACCAGAAGTGTGCCTTGAGGTCCTTATACATCTTAGTCCCACCAGGATGTAGGGTATAAGGTGTATAATGGGCCTCTCGCAATATCTGCTCTCTGATCTCCGCATCTATTGGCACACATGCTCGGTCTCTGTACCTTAGTACTCCCGAGGCATCTATTGTAAAGTCCCCTGACTGATCACTCGGAATTGATCTCTAATCCTGGTCAAGTGGGGGTCCTCACTCTGTTTCTCCCTGATCCTGTCTAGCAGAGTGGGCTGTAAGACTAAAGATGTCAGCTAGCAGAGACCCCAGGGGACACAACCTCTATCTTGAGCCGTCTCATTTCCTCTAATAGCGGTGCCTGGTCTGTGATTAACATAGACAAACTTTGCACCGCCCTCCTACTCAAGGCATCAGCGACCACATTAGCCTTGCCTGGGTGGTAGAGAATATCTACATCATAATCCTTTAATAGCTCTAACCACCTACGTTGCCTCAAATTCAGCTCCTTTTGCGTGAACAGGTACTTTAGGCTCTTGTGGTCGGTGTAGATTTCACAATGTTCCCCATACAGATAATGGCGCCAGAGCTTTAGTGCAAACACTACAGCTGCAAGCTCCAAGTCATGGGTAGGGTAATTTTTCTCATATTCTTTGAGTTGTCTAGATGCATATGCAATTACCCTCCCTTCCTGCATCAACACACAACCGAGTCCACTGTGTGATGCGTCGCTGTAGATCACATATCCCTTTCCCATAACAGGAAGGGAAAGGATAGGAGCGGTCATCAGTCTATTCTTCAGCTCCTCAAAGCTCCTTTGACAGTCTTCACTCCAGATAAACTTCACTCCCTTACGCGTCAAGCGAGTGAGGGGTGTGGAGAGCTTCGCAAAGCCTTCCACAAACCGACGGTAATACCCAGCTAAACCCATAAAGCTACGTACCTCAGAAACCGTCGTCGGTCGGGGCCAATCACGGACTGCCTCAATCTTTGCTGGGTCTACTGCCACACCTGCGGCGGAAATCACATGGCCCAAGAAGACTACCTTCCGAAGCCAAAACTCGCACTTTGCCAGTTTGGCAAACAACTTCTTCTCTCGTAGAAGTTGCAGCACAATCCTTAAGTGCTCCTCATGCTCGGCATCACTTCGGGAGTAGACCAAGATATCATCAATGAACACTACCGGTCTAAGTAAGGTCGGAAGATCCGGTTCATTAAATCCATGAATGCGGCAGGGGCATTAGTTAGCCCAAAAGGCATAACTGTGAATTCATAATGCCCGTACCGTGATCTAAATGCCGTTTTCGGAATATCCTCGGCCTTCACCTTTAACTGGTGGTAACCGGACTGCAAATCTATCTTAGAGAAGACACAAGACCCTTGCAGCTGATCAAAAAGATCATCGATGCGCGGCAAAGGGTACTTGTTTTTGATGGTCACTTTATTTAATTCCCTATAGTCCACACACAATCGAAGTGACCCATCCTTCTTTTTCACGAATAGCACCGGCGCTCCCCAAGGCGACACACTCGGCCTAATAAAGCCCTTGTCCATCAAATCCTGGAGTTGCGCCTTAAGCTCTCGCAGCTCAGCCGGTGCCATCCGGTACGGAGCCTTTGAGATTGGCGCAGTTCCGGAACTACGTCAATCACAAACTCAATCTCCCTATCTAGCGGCATGCTTGTCAGCTCAGATGGAAAAACATCCGGGAACTCGCGGGCAATAGGGATATCCCCGAGTCCCGGCGCCGCCGTAGGCCCTTCAACAACACTAGCCAAAAAGGCTACACATCCTCGATGGATCATCTGCCTCGCTCGGGAAGTCGAAACCATAGAGGCAAAGAAAGCACTCTGACATCCCCGGTATACCAACATTTCCTGGTCTGGCTCTCTAAAAGTGACGGTCCTTGCGGCACAATCAATGGTCGCAAAATACCGAGCCAGCCAGTCCATCCCGAGGACCACATCGAAGTCCTTCAATTGTCTCAGGACCAACAGGTCTGCTGGCATAATCCAGGACTCGATTTGCATCGGGCAGGACCAACAACACTCCTCCACGTGCAAAGTGTGATCGGGAATCTGAACCTCTCGTGCACGTGGTAGAAGTCCTACCTTTAACCCATGTAATGATGCAAATGATCTACTGATAAAAGAATGCGATGCTCCAGTATCAAATAATGTACGAGTCCTAATGCCAGAAAGTAGGGTGATACCTGCCACCATGTGATCTGCGGCTGAAGAGTCCTCTACCTGCGCCGCATACACCCGCCCACTTTGAGCTGGAGGGCGGTACTCCGTGGGATGGGAAGAAGATGGCCTGCTTGCTGGAGCATATGGCCGCTGAGCCGTCGACCGCTGTTGAGATGAAGATGGAGCAGATGCTGAAGAAGGAGCCGTCGATGGCGCAAAAGGGCAAGTAGCTCGGACGTGGCCAGACTGTCCACATCTATAGCAGCGACCCCACCGCTGGTCGCAGGTGTTGGAAAAGTGCTGACCTCCACAGAAAATACAATTGCTGGGGGCCCGTGGTTGTCGTGACTGCTGTTGTTGCTGAGGCTGTCGCTGCGACCCACGCTGCGACGGCTGGGATCTCTGCTGCTGCTGCTGCCGCTGCTGGGGCCTCTAGGGTCCACCAGGCACTCGCCGCTCCGACCCGTCCTTGGCCGGAAAACTGAGGCGGTGGCGGTCGGGGCGGGCCTCCAGGAAATGGCCTGTCTCCCGTCGTCCTGCGCTGGTCCGCTTTCTGTCTGCGCCTTGAGCGACCAAGCCCCCACGTTTGGCGACGACGTGGTCTCCTCTCTCAACCCACTGGCATGCCTCTGCTGCCTCCTCCAAGGTTTGTAGTCTCGGGGCATGCACCAGAGTATAGATCTCTGGGCGCAGGCCCGACTCAAAGAGCTCCACCTGGTGGGTCCGTCCCTGGCGACGTAAGGTACGCAGTTGAGTAACCGCGTGAACTCCTGAAAGTAGTCCAAGGCTGTCCTGTCGCCTTGCTGAAGATTCTTCAGATCATCTTCCAGCTTTTTCTTTTCCATACTCGTGGAAAAGTACGTATTCCAGAATCATCCTCTTGAACTCTGACCAGGGTAGCTGTCCAGTGATCTGGAACTCCAGAGGCTCCACCCGACGCCACCATGCATCAGCGTCCCCGTCTAAGCAGTGTACAGCCATATGTACCCTGTACTTCTGGTCAATGAAGAAGTCCCGAAATAACTTCTCCATTGACGAAAGCCAAGTCCCGATCTCCCACGGCTGGGTATTCCGCCCTGAAAACCTGGGCGGTCCCCGCTTACAGAATTGAGTAAGTTTGTCAGCAATCTCCTGCTCTCCGCAGGAGTCAATGGCCGGATTGCTCCCTGAGCAACAGGGGATGCCGTGGTCACCGGTCCAACTGGGGAAGCCACAGCAGGGGAGGGTGGTACGGGAGAACTCTCAGGGGGTGCAACAACAGGCTGCGCCCTCTGTTCTAACATCTGCGTCAGCCGACCCATGGCCTCCTCCTGACGCTGCACGGCCTCTGCCATCTGGGCCATCTGAGCCTGAAGCTCCTGCACCTCACTCTGCTGGCCCTGCTCGGACTCCTCCGGCTCGGGCTCAGGGGATTCAGGCTGAGAACGCGTCAACATTCTACGTCGCGGAGGCATCCTATCACAAGAAACCACACTCAGTATCATATCCCCACACGACCCAATCTAGCGAAAGTCAAAGACATCCCCATATTTCGGTGACTTTATGTTGTCTGCAGCCAACATAACGGTTCACCAGAAATTAGGCATGTCGATCCCTCTTCTCTCACTGGAAGAGTCAAACAATAAATCAACGACTTTCGCAAATATCACGTCTCTCGTACCCTATTATCCTAGGGTCTACCAAAAGCCTAGGGTTTCCTAAGTCCCAACTGACCAATCCCTAAGCTCTGATACCAACTAATCTGTCACGCCCCGGAACCCGGGGCTCGCCACAGATCCGCCGTGCACACGGGATTTCCCGAGTAACGAAGCGCTGGTAACCTGCTCCGATATAATATGAACAATAAAAGAGCATAATACAGAGCTGAAGTAGAAGAACCACATAGTATCTCATACTGGAAACTAAAAATAAACTGTAATATGTACAATAATCTCCCAGCTCACCAAAATAATACAACCAGCCGGCGAAAGCCAGACTCAAAATAAAAGGAGAATATCACAGTCTGAGTGAGGGGTACAACGTCTATCTACAGCTCTCAGTCTCCCAGGAGATCTATCTACTCAGCGATCCCCTTACCTTTATCAGCCGCTGATAGCCTAGCAGCTCCCGCAGACGACTCTGCAAAATAAAGAAGAAAGAAAGAAACAGAAAAGAATAATGGGGGTGAGAACTACCAGATAAACCAGTAGCCTCCCCTAGTGGGCAAAACCTCAACTCTGATGCACCCACTAGGATTACTAGAGGCCAGAAAGGAAAAGTGGTAAAGCTGGTAAGCAGAACTGCTGAATAAAGGGGAAACCACCACTAGCATGCCTCTAAATGCAGTGCCAAAAGGAATGACTGTATGTATGCATCAGTATCTAACATGCCTGCCTGAATAAACCCAATCTTATGCCACCAGTAAAACTGGGTACTGCCTGCTGCGCCTTGCCTGCCAAATCGGGTATGCTGGCCAATGCATAACACCGATAGGGAATGAGAGTCTCAAGGACTCAAGCCTGCCTGTAACACACTCCGGAGTGGCACTCGAGGGGAGCGACCCACACGAGTAAAAGTATCTCAGTAATAAGTATCATAAGTGTCGTAAACAGCAGGACTGGATCATGACTATGATCAACGTGGGAAAAGCCATCCACTAAGAAACCCTGATATGATGCCGTAGTACTCAATAAGTGGGAATAAACCATCCACTAAAGAAAAGCCCGATCCCCTGCTGATGCCAAAAATAAACCAGACTCAACCCCATTCTGATGCAAGGATAAACATCCGGCCGACCGCCTACAGTCCGCGGTCACCGCAACACCCCACAAGTTTATAATCTAACATAACCTTGGCTATACTATCCCAAACCCCTGCTCATACTCGAGCGACAAGCAACTGAAAGCAAAATAGAGCAATAAAAATGTCAAGTCTTAATATGATAGTGTAGCAATAATAGTGCCCTACCTGATGTCCGGGCATGCATGCAACTGTCTTTATTTTAAAGTTATAAAATAGTGTCAAAGATTTAAAAAGATTGATTTACTGAATAAAAGTCATTTGCATGCGAGATATAGCCTTTGTCTCAATCACAGTGTCCCAATATAAGTCATCATATCATCTGTGGGGTTATATTAAATTTTAGGAGAGTTTGTCCCAGCGGTTCTATCAATTGTCCTGTTAGTAGTCCTGTTGGTAGTCCTGTTAGTTGTCCCAATAGTTCTCATCAATTGTCATATTAGTTTGTCCCAATTGTTCTCATCAATTGTCATATTAGTTTGTCCCAATTGTTCTCATCAATTAAATTTTAAGGGAGTTCCAGTAATCCCAGTGAGCTTGTCAAAAATGAGGTAAGCAACAACCGCCCACCTCGAGCAGCTCAAACTACACCTCAGGTAGTCTCCTGGTTGTCCACAGTCCTCAAAATCCTGCAAATCAACGCTCCCGGTATAAATACAATCCCAAAAAGCACAATATTTGCTATTTTTTCAAATAGCACGGGAAAAGAGGAATTTTCACCTCTAAATAGTGCTCAGAAAAATCCAGAAAAATTACGGTTGCGTTCCTAGCGAAGAGTAGATCAAAATCGACTCTTTGAACGCCTCGATCTGATGCTCCTACGCCAAGATAAAATCTGGAGAAGTTGACACTGTCCAGAAATTTCCACAGCAAAAAGGGGGGTCAAAGAGACCCTCGGGAAACGTGCCAAAAGTACGAAATGGAGCAAAGTGATCAACACGGAAATCGAAGCCTTACCTCTTAGAAATGCGCTGTCGCAAAATCGGTCCAAAAATTCCTCCTGGTTAGCCCACAGGGAATTTCGACAGAACTGCGACGGGAAATGGGCCGAAAAAGAAAACCGTCGTAGTGCGCCGCGTCGCAGATAACTCACTAACTGTAACTCCAAAAATTCTGAGATTTGGAGAAGAGAGAGAAGAGAGAGAGAGGAAGAAATTTCATAGAGGGCACTTTCTCTTGGTTCTCTCTCTAAGGGCTCGAAAACTGAGGTGCAAAGAGAGGGGGGTGGGGGACCTCTTATATAGTGGGCCAAAGGGAATATTCCCACACGGGATCCGGATCCGAACAGGAAACACGAAATGGGCCAACCAGAAAGCGCCACGTGTCCACAAAACAGCAAACAGCCTGTGCAGGCCCAATGAAAAATCGCCACGTGGCCACGTGGTGCACGTGGACGGTCCGCGCTCCGGGTCTTCCGGAAGATGTCGGCCAATAGGGGAGCGCCACGTGTCACCTTCCCACGTGCTTCTAGAAGCCGGCCGGCCAATGGGGAAGCGCCACGTGGCAAGGGGAGGCTTCGGTGCTCCCGGTGCACGCCAGGCCCATGGACCGCGCACCCGCGCTGCGCGCCTCCGCACTCCGCCGTTGTGCCGCCGCTGCCCGCCGCCGTGCACCGCCGCCCGCCGCCGCTCGCCGGTCGCCGCCGGCGGCCGGAACAGTAATTCCGGCCGGCGGTTACTGTTCCGGTGAACAGTACCAAGTGCCGAAAAAAATAAAGCGAATATACCATTTCGATCGTTTTCGCGCGCTGAGTCCAAATCCGCTGTCCATTTGCCAAATTCTCATCCGAAATTTTGCCGAAAGCTCCCGAAAAATTCCATTTGCTCCGATTTTCGCGCAGAGTCTATATTAAATGTCCAATTTCGATTCTACAAGCTCTGCTTCACCGAAAAAGCTCCCTACAGTCACTGTGTAATGTTGCACAGTTTCTGCGGGAGTCCGGATCATCACATGGTAACTCGGCCAGGGCATGCAACCACCTGGTAACTCGACCAGGGCATGCAACCACCTGGTAACTCGGCCAGGGCATGCAACCACCTGGTAACTCGGCCAGAGCATGCAACCACCTAGTAACTCGGCCAGGGCATGCATCCACCTGGTAACTCGGCCAGGGGCAAGTAACTACCTGGTAACTCGGCCAGGGCATGCAACCATCTGGTAGCTCGGCCAGGGCATGCAACCATCTACGCATCCGGAGCGTGACCCGAGGGGAGCGACCCCAACGAGTATCAAGCATAACATCTGTCTCAAAAAGCGGCCTATGCAGGCTATGGTCCACGATCAACAGATCGGCAACTCGGTGCTCAAAGCACAACTTAGTCGGAATAAGACTCCACGACTCAACAAGAAATGCCCAAATCCTCACATAATCTGTCGGAGAACCCTCTACGACTCGATCTGCCAGAACCCCAAAACTCTCATAACTAAGTTGTAGTGATCCGGCCTTTCGGGGTATTTTTGACTTACATATAGTCATTTAAGCCTTTAAGTGAAATAAAATTATTCAATTCTTAAAAGTTGGCCATTGTGAGGTGCTGGTATTTTTCTGCGATAGAGCGCGGAAAAAGAAAGCCAACGGTGCGATCGGATCTGAAATCCGATATCGGGATCTCCCGGAACGGAATTCAAAGTGATACGGTGATTAAGTCATGCATCGGAATCCGTGCAAAATATCTTGCACCCGTTAGAAATAAGGTGGGTTATCTCGAAGGGGATAATTAATTAGTTAATTAATTATTCATGAGGGAAAATAGAATTCTCTTACGTACTAATTAAAAAGGAAATTAATTAAAGATTTAATACGAGCTATATAAGGGATCCCGATTATCGGAAAGAAAAGAAAAGAAAGAAATAAAAACCCTAATCGGTGAGAAGAGAAAAAGAAAAGAAAAGACGGAACCCTAGCCGGAAGAAAGGGAAAGGAGAAAGAGAAGGGGCCCGATCTTCCCGGACACCGAACCGAAGGCAAGAACGCGACCGGACAACCTTCCCGTCGATCTTCGGTTAGTAAAATAATTGTTATAATTTATTTGGGATTTTTTCGTCGTCTCTTTTGTTTGAGTTCTTGGTTTCTCCGTCGTATCCGTCACCGTCGCCGTCGTCGTCATCATGCTAGGGCACGGAACGGACGGCGGAGGCGCGCGGTGCCGCTAGGGCATCGCGCGGAGGAGAGCCACGGACGGCACCCATGCGGACCCGCAACCGCGCGGGCATCGCATGGGCGCCGCGCGGCTGCCGCACGGGCGGCACCCGCGCGGACCCGCAACCGTGCGGGCACCGCGCGGGCGCCGCGCGGCTGCCGCGCGGGCGGCACCCGCGCGGACCCGCAACGCGCGGGCGCCGTGCGGGGCCGCACCCGCGCGGGCGTCGCGCGGCTGCCGCGCGGCCCGCAACCGTGCGGGCGCCGCGTAGCTGCCGCGCGGACCTGCAACCGCGCAGGCGCCGTGCGGGGCCGCACCCGCGCGGGCACCGCGCGGGCCGCCGCACGGGCAACACCCGCGCGGGCACCGCGCAGCCGCCGCACGGGTCACACCCGCGCGGGCACCGCGCCGCGGGGGCGTTGCCGCGGAAACGCGCCGCGCGTTCCGAACCGCGCGGGGTTCCGCCGGACGACGACGGCGGCACGGGATTTCCGTTTCGTCAACCCGGACGGTGTTGGACTTTCCCATCAAAAAGAGTAAATTGGGTCTTTTTTTTCGGATGTTAGTACACGTTTTTGACTATAGTTATCCTTGCGGACTTTTCTTTAGTCCAAGTGCGCAGCGGGGGGTGCGCGAAGATTCAGGTGTTCCGATTTCTCTTCAAATAGGTGGGTACGGTTGCGATAAGTGCAACAAGTGCAGTAAGTGCATCTATCGTCATTAAAGTGCTCTTAATTTATCTAACAAAGTAGATGGACAGTTTAACCTTTCGCATAATTGTGTTTTTATCTAACAATTAAAGCGGCTACGGTCGCGGTGCTCATGACACGCCGATCTCGGCAAATCCGTTTCGGATGCTGCACGTACACAGGCGGATTGGCCTCCGCATGGGTGTACTTTTCCGGAGAAGTGGTCTCTTATGACCCGTGTACCTCACAAAGGGGTGGGAGCCGTGAGGACCCCTTCGCGCCCGCTGGGAATAGCACACCAGCACCGTGAAGGGGTTAAATGCATCAAAGAGGTGTTTGCGCACGAGGGGAGACTTTAGTCTCTCCGACAAATAATCTGGGGTTGGTGCCCAATTTAATTGATAAATCTGGGGTTGGGGCCCAGCTTAATATGTGCAGGGTTTTAGCGAAATGGTTCCGCTGTATTCGGTTTGCTTCTTATTCCTTATTGATATTAGACATCTACTTTGTTTCTCACTGACATTACCCACTCCGTGACAGGTGTTACAAGGTGCGTTAGCCCGGAGGGCGGTGAGACTGCGTCGCGAGGGCCGTAGTCAGAACACTTGGTTTTATTATCTCATTTCTCTTACGCTTAATTTAGTTAATTTGCTTGTGGGTCGTAATATTCGTGGACATGTATTACTTAGCGCTGTGGATGAGGTGTGCTTTTATATTTCGGTTCTTTTGGTGATGTTTTCTTATGCGGCACGTTTTCATGATAAACCAAATGACTTCGAAAAGGTTTTCTCAAAACGAAGTGCCGTGTGGGCACGGGTTTTGCAACCGCTGGCTTTATCCTTTCTAAACACTGATGCCGCTTTAATATTCCGCTTGATGATGTATGTCTATTGTATGGTTGATGGTTGGTGTTTGATGTATGTTGTTGTAAATGAGACGCCGTGCATATACAAAGGAGACTCTGTCCGTAAGCAGGGAGAATTTGTGTATGTGGCGGTCTGGCACGCACCGGGGATGAGGTTTAAATTACCTTGTCAAGAAGAAAAAAAAAAGATACACGCGATTTTCCGCTTTGATAGACTCAAAAACCCTCGGGGGCGTGACAGATTAAATGGTATCAGAGAGAACAACCATAACCATAGTAGACGTGATCCACATCCACAGTGTAGGGTATCACAAGCAAATTAGACATGAGATAACCAAGGTATAGGTGCGTAGTACGTGAGAGTACGGGGAAAAGGGGAACGTAATGTAGGTGTAATCGTAAGACAGGGTGATAGGGTTATAACCTTAGGGTTAACGAGGTTTCTTTGTATCACAGCAGACAACGGCCAGGGTCCGGCCACCGAGCGCTAACCATTCTCAATGGACAGGATGGATCCCGTAGCCGCAGCCAACCGCTTACTCCGCAACCAGCTACGCGATATAGCGGGGCAAATGCTAACTCTCACTGAGCGCCTAGGCATACTGACTCAGGATTTCGAGGGTGTCGACCGCATCCGGCGGAACGCCAGGGACGGCGCCTATCGGGGAATGCCACCGGCAGGGTTCCCTACTTTTAACGAAGCGGTTATGTTGGCCCGGCGGGCAGAGCAAGAGCTGGCCGAGACACGCGCTCGGCAGAGTTATCCCTATCCCAGTCCGGCAGAGGACCCTTTCCAGCAGGGCCCGGCACTCAAACGCCCAAGGACAGAGGGAAACTTTGGAAAGGCAATGAGAGGAGGATCCAAACCGCAGAAGAAGCCGTGTCCCATATGCAGTGGGGCGCATCAGGTGACTGATTGTCCATGGAGACACGACCACTGCTACCGGTGTGGCAAACCAGGACACGCACGCTACGAGTGCCCACGGAAACCGGGCACCACCAGGCCTCCGGCACCGCGACCGGAGAGGACAGGGAAGACTGCTGCACCCGTTCCGCAAGGTTGCCCCGCCCCGGAGGGCCAAGGAGGAGGACGTCCGGAGAAAGCGCGGAAGGACGAACCGACACCAGCAAGGGACACGAAACCACCTCAGGGACCGTGCGTAATCTGCGAGGGTGCTCACCCGGTGGCAGAATGTACATGGAGGTACCATTACTGCAATCAGTGCGGCTTACCGGACCACTCCCGTGCCTTCTGCCCTCAGAGGCCCACTTCCGCCGCCGCCGCGCCACCACAGCAGGAAGGACTAGAGAGTGCTGCGGCCCCCGTTCAGCCAAAGGATTCGCCTGACGACCAGCAATCCGCAGACTCCTCAGACGTCAAGTCCCTTCCCCAGCACGCCGTACGACGCTGGCCCAAGGGCTGTGGACGGGCTCCCCGGGATACTGCAGTGGAGAACGCGACGTCCCAGACCTAGTAACGGCAGGTAAATTTTTGGTTTCACTTTTCCCTCTTAGATTAGGAGCACCGGTCACACATTAACCTGCTACCCCTGTTAGACTCTCTCTCTCGCTCCCTCTCTCTAGAATCCTTAAGTATTAGGCGAAGCCTCCCCGGCCGATGTGCGCGGGCGAGCTTCGAAGCGTAGGAGAACCTTGTGTACTCGGGGCCCGTTAAGGGCCATGCAAGGAATAAATAGGCTCCACCCTATGCCTTGCAGCCGAGAACCCAATGGGCCGATAGGTAGTTCAGGGCCGCTCCCCAGATAAGGATCAGCGGTCCCGTGGTAAGGGAATTTCCGGACGTGTTTCCGGCAGAGCTCCCCGGAGCGCCGCCGGAACGAGAGGTCGACTTTCCCATTGAACTACTTCCCGGCACCAAACCTATCACCAAGGCACCGTACACGATGGCCTTCGCGGAGTTGAAGGAACTCAAGGCACAGTTGGAGGACCTTTTGGATAAGGGCTTCATCAGGCCTAGCGCGTCACCTGGGGCGCGCCCGTCCTGTTTGTGAGGAAGAAGGACGGAAGCCTCCGATTGTGCATCGACTACCGGGAGATAAATAAGGTCACCGTTAAGAACAAGTACCCCTGCCAAGGATCGACGACCTCTTCGACCAACTACAGGGGGCGACGGTGTTTTCAAAGATTGACCTGCAGTCGGGCTATCATCAGGTCCAGGTCAAGGGGGAGGACATCCCCAAAACGGCTTTTCGGACTTGCTACGGCCATTACGATTTTACAGTAATGCCGTTCGGGCTCACAAATGCCCCGGCGGTGTTCATGGACATGATGAACAGGGTATTCAAACCCTTCCTGGACTTATTCGTGGTGGTCTTCATCGATGATATCCTCATCTACTCCCGTACAGACGAGGAACATGAAGAACATCTGCGCACAGTCCTCCAGACCCTACGGGAACAAAAACTCTACGCCAAACTCAAAAAGTGTGAGTTTTGGCTCCGAGAGGTTGGCTTCCTGGGGCACGTAATCTCGGCGGCTGGGGTCGCAGTCGATCCGAAGAAGATAGATTCGGTAACGGACTGGTCCCAACCGACGACGGTAACAGAGGTTCGAAGCTTTCTAGGATTAGCCGGGTACTACCGGCGCTTCGTGGAGGGTTTCTCCAAGATAGCCACCCCCTTAAACCGTTTGACTAAAAAGGGGGAAAAATTCATCTGGACGGACAAATGTCAGAGGAGCTTCGAGGAGCTCAAGGATAGATTGACGCGAGCTCCGATTCTCGCCCTGCCAGAACCAGGGGAGGATTATGAAGTGTATTGCGATGCGTCGCGAAACGGACTGGGTGGAGTACTCATGCAACGGGGAAAGGTTATAGCCTATGCGTCAAGGCAGCTCAAAGAATACGAGCGAAACTACCCTGTGCACGATTTGGAACTCGCAGCGGGTGTGTTCGTCCTCAAGCTTTGGAGACACTACCTGTATGGGGCACACTGCAATGTGTACTCAGATCATAAAAGTCTTAAGTACCTTTTCACCCAAAAGGAGTTAAATTTGCGACAAAGACGGTGGCTCGAGCTACTGAAGGATTACGATTTAACGATCCACTACCACCCGGGAAAGGCAAACGTGGTGGCCGACGCCCTGAGCCGTAAGGGGCAGGCCGAAAAGGCAGGGGTAAGTGCCATCACCCGGCAAGATAGTCTGATTGCGGAGTTTTCGCGATTAAGACTAGAAGTAGTACGGCGGGTACAGTCGAACAACTTCTGACACTGGTGGTCAGACCTACCTTGCTTGACAGAATTCTCGAGGGGCAGTCGACTGATGACCAACTCCAGTTGGTGCGAAATAGAGTAACTGCCGACCAAGAAGGTGATTTCACAGTAAACTCCGACGGCACGATACGATTTTGGGGACGAATCTGCGTGCCGGATCTACCGGAACTCAAAGAGGAAATCCTGCGGGAGGCGCATACTGCTCCATATACAGCGCATCCCGGGGGAACGAAGATGTACAAGGACGTCAAACAGACCTTCTGGTGGCCCAAAATGAAGGGAGACGTGACTCGGTTTGTGGCACACTGCCTGGTGTGCCAACGAGTGAAGGCCGAGCACCAGCGTCCAGCAGGAAAATTGCAACCCTTACCGGTGCCCGAGTGGAAATGGGACATGATTACCATGGATTTTGTGACCGGGTTCCCGAGATCGTCACAGGGACATGATGTGATATGGGTAATTGTGGACCGTCTGACGAAATCGGCCCACTTTCTGCCCATACACACGACGTGGACGCGGGAACGACTAGCGCAAACCTACATCAACGAGATAGTATGGTTGCATGGGGTGCCGACATCCATCACGTCGGACAGGGACACGCGATTTGTGTCAAACTTTGGCAGAGCCTGCAGCGAGCAATGGGAACCAAGTTGCACTTCAGTACGGCTTTTCACCGCAGACCGACGGACAATCAGAGCGGGTGATACAAATTGTGGAGGACATGCTTCGGGCATGCGTTTTAGACCTGGGCGAAGGATGGGCACGGTGCTTGCCCCTAGTGGAATTTGCCTACAATAACAGTTACCAGGCCAGCATTCAGATGGCACCATACGAGGCCCTGTACGGGCGCCGCTGTCGGTCTCCAATATGCTGGGACGACTTGGGTGAGCGTAAGTTTCTGGGCCCAGATTTTGTGGAGGAGACCGAAGCAAAGTGCGATTGATTAGGCAAAGGCTACTGACCGCCCAGAGCAGACAGAAAAGCTACGCGGACAACAGACGCCGAGACTTAGAGTTCATGGTGGGTGAGCACGCGTTACTCCGAGTTTCGCCCTCCAAGGGGAACCGACAATCGGCATAAAGGGAAAGTTAAGCCCGAAGTACGTAGGACCGTTCGAGATCCTAGAACGCATAGGACCGGTGGCGTACCGATTAGCCCTGCCGCCAAATCTCGAACGAGTCCATAACGTGTTCCATGTCTCAATGCTCCGGAAATACCTAGCTGATCCCTCTCATGCCTTGGATGCCTCCACCATCGAGTTGCGAGAGGATTTAAGCGTCGAGGAGACGCCGGTGCGGATTTTTGCAAGAGTGGACAAGAAGTTGCGCAATCGAACTATCCCCTATGTGAAGGTCCAGTGGAGCAACCACGAGGAGCGCGAGGCGACGTGGGAACTGGAATCGAAAATGAGAGAATGTTTTCCGAATTGATTAGTGGGGTTTGTACTTAAGTTTCGGGACGAAACTTTTTACAAAGTGTGAGTGGTGTAGTGATCCGGCCTTTCGGGGTATTTTTGACTTACATATAGTCATTTAAGCCTTTAAGTGAAATAAAATTATTCAATTCTTAAAAGTTGGCCATGTGAGGTGCTGGTATTTTTTGCGATAGAGCGCGGAAAAAGAAAGCCAACGGTGCGATCGGATCTGAAATACGATATCGGGATCTCCCGGAACGGAATTCAAAGTGATACGGTGATTAAGACATGCATCGAAATCCGTGCAAAATATCTTGCACCCGTTAGAGATAAGGTGGGTTATCTCGTAGGGGATAATTAATTAGTTAATTAATTATTCATGAGGGAAAATAGAATTCTCTTACGTACTAATTAAAAAGGAAATTAATTAAAGATTTAATACGAGCTATATAAGGGATCCCGATTATCGGAAAGAAAAGAAAATAAAGAATAAAAACCCTAATCGGTGAGAAGAGAAAAAGAAAAGAAAAGAACGAACCCTAGCCGGAAGAAAGGGAAAGGAGAAAGAGAAGGGGCCCGATCTTCCCGGACACCGAACCGAAGGCAAGAACGCGACCGGACAACCTTCCGTCGATCTTCGGTTAGTAAAATAATGTTATAATTATTTGGATTTTTCCGTCGTCTTTTGTTTGAGAGTCTTGGTTTCTCCGTCTTCGTATCCGTCACCGTCGCCGTCGTCGTCATCATGCTAGGGCACAGAACGGACGGCGGAGGCGCGCGGTGCCGCTAGGGCATCGCGCGGAGGAGAGCCACGGACGACACCCATGCGGACCCACAACCGCGCGGGCACCGCATGGGCGCCCGCGCGGCTGCCGCACGGGCGGCACCCGCGCGGACCCGCAACCGTGCGGGCACCGCGCGGGCGCCGCGCGGACTGCCGCGCGGGCCACAACCGTGCGGGCGCCGCGCAGCGCGGATGAGCGGGTGCCCGCAAACCGCGCGGGCGACACACGCGCGGGCCACAACCGTGCGGGCACCGCGCGGGCGCCGCGCGGCTGCCGCGCAGGCGGCACCCGCGCGGACCCGCAACTGCGCGGGCGCCGTCCGGGGCGCACCCCGCTGGCGCGCGCGGCTGCCCGCGCTGGCCCGCAACCGTTGCGGGGTTCCGGCGGACGTCGACGGCGGCGCGGGATTTCCGTTTCGTCAACCGACGGTGTTGGACTTTCCCGTCAAAAAGGTAAATTGGGTCTTTTGTTTCGGATGTTAGTACACATTTTTTGACTATAGTTATCCTTGCGGACTTTCTTAGGTCCAAGTGCGCAGCGGGTGTGCGCGAAAGATTCAGGTGTTCCGATTTCTCTTCAATAGGTGGGTACGGTTGCGATAAGTGCAACCATTGCAGTAAGTGCATCTATCGTCATTAAAGTGCTCTTAATTTATCAACAAAGTAATGGACAGTTAACCTTTCGCATAATTGTGTTTTTATTCTAACAATGAAGCGGCTACGGTCGCGTGCTCATGACACGCCGATCTCGGCAAAATCCGTTTTCGGATGCTGCACGTACACAGGCGGATGGCCTCCGAATGGGTGTACTTTTAGGAAGAGTGGTCTTCTTATGACCCGTGTTCCTCACAAAGGGTGGGAGCCGTGAGGACCCCTTCGCGCCCGCTGGGAATAGCACACCAGCCCGTGAAGGGTTTAAATGCACAAAGAGGTGTTTGCGCACGAGGGGAGACTTATGTCTCTCCGACAAATAATCTGGGGTTGGTGCCCAATTTAATTGATAATTCTGGGGTTGGGGCCCAGCTTAATATGTGCAGGGTTTTTAGCGAAATGGTTCCGGTGTATTCGGTTTGCTTATTATCCTTATTGATATTAGACATCTACTTTGTTTGTCACTGACATTACCCACTCGTGACAGGTGTTACGAGGTGCGTGCCGGGAGGGCGGTGAGACTGCGTCGCGAGGGCCGTAGTCAGAACACTTGGTTTGTATTATCTCATTTCTCTTACGCTTAATTAGTTAAATTTGCTTGTGGGTGGTATATTCGTGAACATGTATTACTTAGCGCTGTGGTGGAGGTGACTTTTATATTTCGGTTCTTTTGGTGATGTTTTCTTATGCGGCACGTTTTCATGATAAACCAAATACTTCGAAAAGGTTTTCTCAAAACGAGTGCAGTCGTGGGGGCACGGGTTTTGCACCGCTGGCTTTATCCTTTCTAAACACTGAGCCGCTTTAATATTCCGCTTGATGATGTATGTCTATTGTATGGTTGATGGTGGTGTTTGATGTATGTTGTTGTAAATGAGACGCCGTGCATATACAAAGGAGACTCTGTCCGTGGGCAGGGAGAATTTGTGTATGTGGCGGTCTGGCACGCACCGGGGATGAGGATACACGCCATTTTCCGCCTTTGATTAGACTCAAAAAACCCCCGGGGGCGTGACCAAACGGTGTCACGCCCCAGAGGTCTAAGATCAGCGGACAATGCATATGTATTTTATTTTCTTGTAAACGACCTCGCTACCGGGCGCGTCAGACCGCCACATATACAAATTCCCCTTTAACCGGACAAAGTTTCCTTGTATATGCACGGCGTCACATTCACAACATTTCTTCTTAACCACAACAGTCACAAGAATACAACAAGATGAGAGAGTAATTCTATTTAATCACATCAATAAGATAAGCTACGGGTGGGTTTGCAAACGGTGTCCACACGACAAAAAACCCAATTTTTTCAAAAGTGTAACACAAAGTCACCAATAGGGCGGCGACATTTTTGTAAGGATAAATCAGAGGTTCCAAAGTGTGCCCACCGCACTGGGTTTGGGAAAGCATTTCGAAAACCCTTTTGTTTGGTATAAAAATATGCCGCATACAAGTCAATAAGAAGCATACTAAAGAATCACATATGGAAAACAACTCACCAATCCAACATCCCCGATATTCGACAGTCAAGCAAAGAGAACATAATAAATAAAGGTAAGATGAGATAACCCCAAAGCGAGACGACGAAATAAAACTTTACGGATACATGCCTCTAGACGCTGCCTCACCATGTCCCGATATACACCTAGTCAAACCTGTCACAGTGGCGGAAAGTCGTTTACGTGACAAATAAAGTAGAGATTTAAACCAGTAAAATGAATAACTGAAAACAGACAAACGATACACGGAGCATTTACTTCCCCCTCATGTATCGCTAAATTCCCTGTACAAAACAAGCTGGGCACCAAACCCCAGACATACCGAAAAGAGTGGCACCAACCCCCGATACCGAAACAAGCTGGGGCACCAACCCGACTACCGAAACAAGCTGGGCACCAACCCCGGGAATACCGTGATCACTTTCTTGGTGCCTGAAACC
>JAQNDB010004881.1:0-21847 GCA_029204045.2 Tillandsia leiboldiana | reverse complement strand
CACTTTTGCATGTCAACTTTAAACAAAAGTCATCGTTTCATATCAAAAGAAATAGATTATGCTAATCTATCCATAATATCCAAGTAATGAAACGAAAATTTATAAAAATTAAATCCTTTAAAGTTGAACAAGTTCAATGACATCTATCTGATCTTATGAGTAATTCGTTTATCAAATCATCAATGGTAAAGAAAATGAAGTACCAAGATCGATAGATGTTGAAATCCCAAATAGATTAGATATATATCTAGTCAATTTATGGTAAGGAGTGGCTCTTTGAGCAGCTTTCAATAAAAATACCCCCCTATACAATCTTGGAATTCGACAGAGTCAGTATTCCTAAAAGCATTTTATCTATTTAATCACTAAAAACCATGCTTTGTATACATGTGGTGCTGCACACAGTACTCGGACGACCGATGTCCACGCCCCGGGGTCGAAACTGCGACCCGGGCTCGCTAACAGATCCGCCATCTCTACGGAAACTGCCGTACAGACGAAGCGTCTAACCTGCAGAAGAATCAACTACAGTATACAGATATCAGAGCTGAAAGTAAACTACTAAAAACTGAAATCCAAACACTGTACAACTGAAAATAAATACAATATCCATCTCCCAAATACGATCGTATACAAAGTCCTCTGATACAAAACTCAAAAGGGAGATATCTCCAATAAAGTACATCGGTGTACAAGCTCTCACTACAAAATATCCTCACTACATCAGTCACTCAAACTGTAAAATAAAGTACAACTCTATACCTCACAACAAAGGTCTCTCAACAGAGGAAAAGAAGTAAACTAATCTACTGAAGCTCTCCTCTGGAGGGGTACCGCTACACTCCAACGACGGTAGGGAACTAGCTCGCGACTCCCTCGCCTCGGTCAGAAGGATCAGCAACTGGAGCAACAGGAACAGGAGAAGAAGTTCCTGGGGAAAAAGACACCGCGACGGGTGTGAGAACTACTTCCCATAGTAGTTCTCAGTGGGTGCCGTCAACAAGCCCAACGGTCTGCCCACTAAGTCTACTAGAGGCAAAGATAACAGTGCGATGAAACTGAACAAGAAAGCTGGAACTACTCTACAGCTACCATGCCTCTATCTAGATGCCCAAAAAGTGGAACAGATGAAAGTAAAGTGACCACTCGCACCCAAGGTGCTCAATCGACCCAATCGAACTAACTGCCTCATAGGGTCCAGTCAAGCCTGCGCCTGTCGACTAGGAACGCACCTGCCCACTACCACACATCCGCATGAGGACGGGATTTACGTGGGGCGTCCTGTCCGACTAACTCACCCCTCGCGCAAAACTGCCTCAACAGGCCCATCGTTGCATCCACTGCGGAAAACTGCCTCCACAGGCCAACCATCGTATCCACAGCGGCATCTCAGGACGCGACTCCAACTGAGGAAAACGGCGCGGCATAGAGTATCAAACAATGGCATAAGCAGGCTAGTCAAAATCCACGCTCACTCCTCAGAACGGTAGGACTTAAGATCCCCAAATATCTCGCACAACAGTCGGAGCACTCTCGACGACTCAGCTGACCAGCTCGCAGAAACACGAGACACTAGCCTCTCCAACAGCTCGCAGCACAAAGCACACTGGCTAGAGGTACTCCACAGCCAGGAACGACCGACAACTCAGGCTAACAATACTGGTCGGACAACACTCAACGACCTGGACCACCGTCAACCACAACGGTTCCCAACAACACTGACCGGAAGATACTCGACGGCCCGGGACTACCGTCTGCTCAACGGCTCCCTCCCACGACAGCACAACAGGGATACAAGACCTCCCGGGACTACCGTTTACCCAAACGGCTCCCGGCACGGATAAGCAACCCACTACAACTACCAGACTCCACTCTGCTCCCAAGCACGAGTGCAAATGCATCCCACACTAAAAGACAGTCCCGACCTCTCGGCCCACTACCCGGCGAGGATAACACTATGTCCAGGAATAGAAAACAGTGTGGGTGTCTAAACATAAATAACCCTAGCCCAAGTGAGGGTTTTCTACTGGTCTGGTTACACATGCAAGATATGACGGCGTGCTAGGTCAAGTTCCAAGATAACTATATTAACAGATGATAAAGGAATAACAATTCCTACAACCTAGCATGCTACACAAGTAAATTAACTATCATGCATAGTCCTACATCAGTAGAATTACAGTACAGTCCATATGTAAGACCTGGCTTTTCCGTTACCCTTTCCGTTATCCCTTTCTTACGATTGTCCGACTGTGGGACAATTTTTAGTGTTTTTCCGGAAGTCCGTCGGGACTCGCGGACATTTTTAGGCGGAAGGGCTCGCGAAACGGAGAACGGGGACGCGATCGGTTTCGGATTCCGACTCCCGGTTCTCCCAGAATAAATTTTTGAAGTTCGGACCCCTTAGATGCCTCGGGATCCGTGTTGGCAGCCCGCACACCTTTTAAGGTAACCCTAATTCTTTTAGTATATATATATAGTCGTGTGGGAAAGAGGATTAGGGTTCCTCTTATTTCTTTTGTGGCCGCCTCTTTATCTTCTTCCTCTTCTTCCTCCCTCGTAGCCGCCGGCCAAAGAATAACCAAGCGCACGGGCAAGGATGGACCGGTGGAGGCATGCGGACGATCCCTCCTTCTCCTCCTCTTTCGCACAGACGGGTGAGTCGAGAAACGTTTTCCGTTTGGGGGAATCTCCTTTCTTTTTTCTTTGTTGGTCACGAGGAGGGAGGAGGGTGCGGCGCCGTCGCGCATCGCTGCCGCGGGGCCGGGCCGCGGGTAGGGGCGCCGTGCGGGCAGGTGCCGAGCGGGGTCGCCCACGCCGCGGGCAGCGCGCCGCGCGACACTCGGCCGCGCGCGGGGCCGCCCACAAGAGGGGCGCCGCGCGGGCTGGTGCCGCGCGGGGCCCGCCCCGCACCGCGGGCAGCGCGCCCCGCGCGGCGCTCGGGCCGCGCGGCGGGGCCGCCCGCAAGAGGGGGGCGCCCGCGCGGGCTGGTGCCGCGCGGGGCCGCCCGCACCGCGGGCAGCGCGCCCGCGCGGCGCTCGGCCGCGCGGGGCCGCCCGCAAAGAGGGGGGCGCCCGCGCGGGCTGGTGCCGCGCGGGGCCGCCCCGCACCGCGGGCAGCGCGCCCGCGCGGCGCTCGGCCGCGCGGGGCCGCCCGCAAGAGGGGGCGCCCGCGCGGGCTGGTGCCGCGCGGGGCCGCCCCGCACCGCGGGCAGCGCGCCCGCGCGGGCGCTCGGCCGCGCGGGGCCGCCCGCAAGAGGGGGCGCCCGCGCGGGCTGGTGCCGCGCGGGGCCGCCCCGCACCGCGGGCAGCGCGCCCGCGCGGCGCTCGGCCGCGCGGGGCCGCCCGCAAGAGGGGGGGCGCCCGCGCGGGCTGGTGCCAGCGCGGGGCCGCCACCGCACCTGCGGGCAGCGCGCCCGCGCGGGCGCTCGGCCGCGCGGGGCCGCCCGCAAGAGGGGGCGCCCGCGCGGGCTGGTGCCCGCGCGGGGTCGCCCCGCACCGCGGGCAGCGCGCCCGCGCGGCGCTCGGCCGCGCGGGGCCGCCCGCAAGAGCGGGGCCCCGCGCGGGCTGGTGCCGCGTGGGGCCGCCCCGCACCGCGGGCAGCGCGCCCGCGCGGCGCTCGGCCGCGCGGGGCCGCCCGCAAGAGGGGGGCACCCGCGCGGGCTGGTGCCGCGCGGGGTCGCCCCGCTCCGCGAGCAGCGCGCCCGCGCGGCGGCTCGGCCGCGCGGGGCCGCCCGCAAGAGGGGGGCACCCGCGCGGGCTGGTGCCGCGCGGGGTCGCCCCGCTCCGCGAGCAGCGCGCCCGCGCGGCGCCCCGGCCGCGCGGGGCCGCCCGCAGGAGGGGCGCCCGCGCGGGCTGGTGCCGCGCGGGGCTGCGCCCAGGCAGAGTGTCCGTCGCACGGGCCGGTGCTGTGCGAAGAACTCCGCTGCACGCTGTTGGGAGTCGTTGTAAGCTTCGGACTTCTAAGCTTTGACTTGCCCTTGTTCCTTCAGGAGTGCGGGACGCTATTGGCGACTGGTGCACAGACGCGGACTGGACGAACGCAGGACGACGCACACAAGGTGGGTACCCCTTAGAACCTCTTTATGCACAGTTTCGTTGTTGCTATGTTTATTTTGTTGAGGGGTTTGGTGGGTGATGTGGACCTCCGGATTTACGGCTGTCGCGGTAGAAGACCGGGCGCGCAGTTCGCCCTATCCGAACAAAGGTAGGGTTGTTCGGGGCATACTAGCGTTGGGGGCAGTGATCGACGTGACCTTTCAGAACATTAAAGTTGAACTTGTGGAATATTGTTAACTCCGGCAAAGGTTTGTGTTTTATTATCTTTATAGTATGGCGACTATGGGTCGCTGTGGGGACTCTTCTATTGTCTTGGTTTCCGGAGTTATGGGAAAAGGGGTAAGAACTTAGTAATTGCATGTTTACATTTGCTAACCCTGTTAAAGCTATTGTGTGGATATTTGGTTGCCGAGGCAGGTGCTCGGTCTGGTTTGCCGAGGATGGTGCTCGGATGAGGCTCGAGATTGCTACACGCACACCCGCGGTTTGGCCACCGCAAAGGGTGTGCTTTTCCGGAAAAGTGGTACGTTGACCCGTGTACCCCACGCGAAGGTGGCGTTAGGAATGGGGGCCCCCCATGGGTGGGGGGTGTGAGCTGTACTGTCGAGGTCGGTGCTCGACGGCCGAGGCAGGTGCTCGGCGGTGGGCATCGGGGAAGGTGCCCGATGTTATTTTGATACAGGGTGTAGTTATGGTGGATGATGCCGAGGTGGGTGCTCGGCGGCCGAGGCAGGTGCTCGGTAGGGGTCTCCGAGGCAGGTGCTCGGTGTGGTTGCCGGGGGAGGTGCCCAGTTTTGGTTTGCACGAGGTTCTGCATTATATTGTTTGCACGGGGTTCAGCATTGTATGGTTTGCACATGGTGCTTCATTGTTGGTTGCTCTGGTTTCTATCGTGGTTTGCCTGACTTTAGCCCTATTTGCTTATTATGTTATTTCTTGTCACTGACTCCCCACTCCGCGACAGGTTCACCCAGACCGTCCGGGGTCGAGCGCTAGGGCACCGGAGAGGCCGCAAGAGTGCTGCTCTGACTTTGATCGAGCTTCAGTCACAGTGACCTTTCTTTCCCTTTATCTTTTATTACTCATGTTAGTTAGTTGTGGTTTGCGATACCCCCGTGGGGTCGAAGTGGATGTTGCCTCTTTCCTCTTTGAATAATTGAATGAATTCTACGTTCTCTCTACTTGGCCGTTTTGAACGATGAAAAGCAAAGAAAACCGTTTGCGAAAACTACTTTTAAAACGTGGGTGTCGTGTGGGCACCGAGCTTTACAAACCTTATGGGATTTATGTGTTTGCGAACTGTTTTCATAAACGATGGCGTCGTGTGGATGCCGCTTTCAAAACCTTGTGATTATTTATCCCTTCAAAACACCGGCCTCTATGCTCTAAGTGAATGCTAGAATATCATGTGAATTGTTTGGTTGTATGTGTACGAGACCCCAACTGATGTGGTTAGAGATTGTGTGTGCTACGCCTTGTGAGACACTTTGTAGTTGAGACGCCGTGCATATACAAAGGAGACTCTGCCCGTTTGCAGAGTGAATTTGTGTATGCGGCGGGTCTGGACACGCGCCGGGGAGTATTGTTTTTCAAAAAAAAATATATGGCTGATTCAGGGGCATCGGTGGCTCCTCTTCCGCGCGATTCGAACCCCCGGGGCGTGACAGATTAAGATGGTATCAGAGAGGTAAACTTTAACCACAACAGTCGGGGCCCAACATCCACGGGGCGCAATACACTAACTACTGATTAATAAAGTGAACTGGGGGATTTAATTTTAGTACGTCTGTAGGTCGCGGTGCTAGACCCGATAGGTCTAGGGTTGACTTGGTTTCTTTGTATGTAGCGATTAATGGCCCGAAATGGGTTATCAGCGGAGAACGCAGGGGCAGAAAGTACGGTGCCAATAGCGGCGGAGTATCAGCTGCTCCGACAACAACTACAAGAGGTGGCCGGGTAGTTGGCAACCCTTATGGAACAAATGCGGCAGTGGGCGCAACAGTCGACAATACCAATGGAGGTCGCCCAGGCTTCTTTGCCCGGACCAACCGCACCAGTGACGAGACCGTGGGTGGCGGTCAGCGAGACTACGGTTGCCCCTTCTCCGACCTCGGTGACCGAGATACCGTCGGTTCATCCGACGACGCCTTCAGTAGCACTAACACCAGCAACTTCGGGACTTACGCCGGGGGCACCGCCCTTCCATTTTGGACCACGTTCCGAGAAAAACGGTTTGAGGCATTTCTCTCCGACAGCATCAAACAGCAGATGGAAGATGACCTGAAGCACATCAAGAAAGGAAGTCAGACAGTTACGGGTTATCAACGGGCAAATTGTGAGGTTGACCAAATGTGTTCCCCCTATTATAAGAGATGAATCTCACAAAGCCCGTCTTTTTGTGAATGGTTTACGAAGCGACATCTACAAGGTGGTGCAAACGGCGGGTTTGCACACCTTCTAGGAGGTGGTCGATAGAGCCACCACAGTGGAGCACGGATTTGCGATGTCACGAGCCCGACGGGAGAGCTCACATCACGGCGGGGATAAGAAACGAGCTCGACCTTGTTTTGGAGAGGAGCATACCAAGAGGAGCCGGCCTCCTAAATACCTGAGATGGCAACAAGGAACCACGAATGCGCCGACGGGAGGACAATGGTCGGTGGACAAGTCTTGCATCAATTGCAGTGGAATACACCAAGTGACCGAATGTCCCCAGAAGCATGACCACCGTTTTCGATGCGGCAAACCGGGGCGCCATTGTTTCAACTGCCCCTCGGAAACAGGGACATCACCCGTAACAGCATCCCACTCCTCCACCTCGCTTCATGTTTCTCCCTACCATAGATATTAGAAGAAATCCCATCGTAGAAATAAGTTCGGTCGGATCCTCCGGCTACCCCTCGAGGCAGGCGGCTGTACTCCTTCCTGCCCAGCAAGGGCGAGACGGGTTCTTAGTCTCTAAGGACTAATGAGGTTTCCGTTAAAAGTTAACGGCATCACGCTTGGGGCCGACAGTCGCGGCAATCTTTTAGTGGTAGTTGACTGCTTGAAGTTCCAAGTGCGTCTCCGGGAACCGGACTTACCGAAAAACAGCCTTATGAACTCGGAGTGGTTGTCATGAGTTCACGTCATACCGTTCAGACTCGTTAACGCACCAGCGGTATTCATAGGCATGAGGAATAGGATACTCAAGCCCTCCTTAGACCAGCCGGTAATGTGGTCTTATAGTGGACGTTCCGATCTACTCTCACAACGGACAAGGGATATGGGGAACACTCGCGAGTAATCCCCTAGACCCTCCAGGATCAGCAACCATATGCCAAACTCATAAAGTGTGAGTTTTGGCTCCGTGAGGTGGACTTTTTGGGGCGTACCGTTTCGACATCTGGAATTGCAGTGGATCCGAGGAGGATCGAGTCGGTGGCCAATTGGGCTCGGCCAACAACGGTGACGAAGATCCGAAGCTTCTTAGGACGGGCAGGCCATTACAGACGCTTCGTGGGAGGCCACTTCCCTAAATCGACTAACCCAAAGTGGGTAGAGGTTCGTCTGGACAGCCCAGTGCCAAAGGAGTTTCAAAGAACTTAAAGACAGACGCACACAGGCGCCAGTGCTCATACAGCCGAAGCCCGGAAAGGACTATAAGATCTAGTCTGACGAATCTCCAAGAGGATCTTGGGAGACCCATCGACGGACACGTAACTACAACTGGTGCAAGACAGAATGTCCTCGGAGCAAGGCGGAATTTTTACGAGTGACTCAGGGATGTAATAAGGTTCCGAGGACGAATTCGTGTGCCCGATAAGCTAGAAACGAGGGAAGAAAATCTAGCCAAAGTATATAATACCTCCTATACCGCGCATTCCGGAGGTACAAAGAGGTGCAGGGATCTATGGCAGACCTTCTGGTGGCCCAAATCGAAAGAGCGATGTTGCACAAATTATGGCGCAATTTCTGGTGTGCCAACAGGTGAAAGCGAACATCAGCGACCGGCGGGGGAAAGCAGACGTTTCGGCTACGAGGGAGGTAGTAGCAAGGGAGACCTCGTACAAGAGAAATTTTGGCCACGACCCCAGAGGAACCCTTAGAAGTAATGCTTCGTACCCTCCTGCCCAATAAGGAGGTGAAGACTTAGTTGTCTTTTATGTTGGCTATTTAGTTAAGGGTTAAATAGGTCCAACTTCCGGCCTTGTGACAATAGACCCGAGGCGTTGTAACAGTACGCCTTAGACGTCCAGGTGAGGTGAGACGGGCCAAGACCCGAGGCGTTGTAACAGTACGCCATAGACGTCCAGGTGGGTTGAGTCAGGACAAGATCGCTGGCGGTGTGACAGAACGCCTTAAGTAAATGAGTTGCGTATTGCTAATGGTTCGAGCTCTTGGCATTGTTGGTTGGCGTCAATGACCCGATTTTCGGGAGGTTGGAGCGCGTAGGCCCGGTGACATACCGGTTGGCTTTACTGCCAAACCTCGATGCGGATCTTAGCACGAGAGGACAAAAAGGTTGCGCAACCGGACGATCCCCCTATGGGAAGGCGCTGTGAAGCAACCAGGAAGAATGTGAGGTAACTTAGGAACCAGAGTCAAAGATGGGGGAGTGCCACCCGGACCTCTTTGCCGCAGGCGGGAGTTAAGTTTCGGGGACGAAACTTGTTTTTATTGGTGAGTGATGTAAGACCTGGCTTTTCCGTTACCCTTTCCGTTATCCCTTTCTTACGACTGTCCGACTGTGGGACAATTTTTAGTGTTTTTCCGGAAAGTCCGTCGGGACTCGCGGACATTTTTAGGCGGAAGGGCTCGCGAAACGGAGAACGGGGACGCGATCGGTTTCGGATTCCGACTCCCGGTTCTCCCAGAATAAATTTTTGAAGTTCGGACCCCTTTAGATGCCTCGGGATCCGTGTTGGCAGCCCGCACACCTTTTAAGGTAAACCCTAATTCTTTTAGTATATATATATAGCCGTGTGGGAAAGAGGATTAGGGTTCCTCTTATTTTCTTTTGGTGGCCGCCTCTTTTCTTCTTCCTCTTCTTCCTCCCTCGTAGCCGCCGGCAAAGAATAACCAAGCGCACGGGCAAGGATGGACCGGTGGAGGCAAGCGGACGATCCCTCCTTCTCCTCCTCTTTCGCACATCGAGGTGAGTCGGAAACGTTTCCGTTTGGGGGAATCTCCCTTTCTTTTTTCTTTTGTTGGTCACGAGGAGGGAGGAGGGGGCGGCGCCGTCGCGCATCGCTGCGCGCGGGGCCGACCGCGGGTGGGGCGCCGTGCGGGCAGGTGCCGCGCGGTGGTCGCCCCACGCCGCGGGCAGCGCGCCGCGCGACACTCGGCCGCGCGCGGGGCCGCCCACAAGAGGGGGCGCCCGCGCGGGCTGGTGCCGCGCGGGGCCGCCCCGCACCGCGGGCAGCGCGCCCGCGCGGCGCTCGGCCGCGCGGGGCCGCCCGCAAGAGGGGGCGCTCCGCGCGGGCTGGTGCCGCGCGGGACCGCCCCGCACCGCGGGCAGCGCGCCCGCGCGGCGCTCGGCCGCGCGGGGGCCGCCCGCAAGAGGGGGGCGCCCGCGCGGGCTGGTGCCGCGCGGGGCCGCCCCGCACCGCGGGCAGCGCGCCCGCGCGGCGCTCGGCCGCGCGGGGCCGCCCGCAAGAGGGGGCGCCCGCGCGGGCTGGTGCCGCGCGGGGCCGCCCCGCACCGCGGGCAGCGCGCCCGCGCGGCGCTCGGCCGCGCGGGGCCGCCCGCAAGAGGGGGCGCCCGCGCGGGCTGGTGCCGCGCGGGGCCGCCCGCAAGAGGGGGGCGCCCGCGCGGGCTGGTGCCGCGCGGGGCCGCCCCGCACCGCGGGCAGCGCGCCCCGCGCGGCGCTCGGCCGCGCGGGGCCGCCCGCAAGAGGGGCGCCCGCGCGCGGGCTTGTGCCGCGCGGGGGTCGCCCCGCACCGCGGGCAGCGCGCCCGCGCGGCGCTCGGCCCGCGCGGGGCCGCCCGCAAGAGCGGGGCACCCGCGCGGGCTGGTGCCGCGTGGGGCCGCCCCGCACCGCGGGCAGCGCGCCCGCGCGGCGCTCGGCCGCGCGGGGCCGCCCGCAAGAGGGGGGCACCCGCGCGGGCTGGTGCCGCGCGGGGTAGCCCACGCTCCGCGCAGCAGCGCGCCCGCGCGGCGCTCGGCCGCGCGGGGCCCGCCCGCAAGAGGGGGGGCACCCGCCGCGGCTGGTGCGCGCGTGGTCGCCCCGCTCCGCGAGCAGCGCGCCCGCGCGGCGCCCGAGCCGCGCGGGGCCGCCGCAGGAGGTGCGCCCGCGCGGGCTGGTGCCGCGCGGGGTCGCCCCGCACCGCCGGAGGGGCGCCCGCGCGGGCTGGTGCCGCGCGGGGCTGCGCCCAGCAGAGTGTCCGTCGCACGGGCCGGTGCTGTGCGAAGAACTCCGCTGCACGCTGTTGGGAGTCGTTGTAAGCTTCGGACTTCTAAGCTTTGACTTGCCCTTGTTCCTTCAGGAGTGCGGGACGCTGTTGGCGACTGGTGCACAGACGCGGACTGGACGAACGCAGGACGACGCACACAAGGTGGGTACCCCTTAGAACCTCTTTATGCACAGTTTCGTTGTTGCTATGTTTATTTGTTGAGGGGTTTGGTGGGTGATGTGGACCTCCGGATTTACGGCTGTCGCGGTAGAAGACCGGGCGGGCAGTTCGCCCTATCCGAACAAAGGTAGGGTTGTTCGGGGCATACTAGCGTTGGGGGCAGTGATCGACGTGACCTTTCAGAACATTAAAGTTGAACTTGTGGAATATTGTTAACTCCGGCAAAGGTTTGTGTTTTATTATCTTTATAGTATGGCGACTATGGGTCGCTGTGGGGACTCTTCCATTGTCTTGGTTTCCGGAGTTATGGGAAAAGGGGTAAGAACTTAGTAATTGCATGTTTACATTTGCTAACCCTGTTAAAGCTATTGTGTGGATATTTGGTTGCCGAGGCAGGTGCTCGGTCTGGTTTGCCGAGGATGGTGCTCGGATGAGGCTCGAGATTGCTACACGCACACCCGCGGTTTGGCCACCGCAAAGGGTGTGCTTTTCCGGAAAAGTGGTACGTTGACCCGTGTACCCCACGCGAAGGTGGCGTTAGGAATGGGGGCCCCCCATGGGTGGGGGGTGTGAGCTGTACTGTCGAGGTCGGTGCTCGACGGCCGAGGCAGGTGCTCGGCGGTGGGCATCGGGGAAGGTGCCCGATGTTATTTTTGATACAGGGTGTAGTTATGGTGGATGATGCCGAGGTGGGTGCTCGGCGGCCGAGGCAGGTGCTCGGTAGGGGTCTCCGAGGCAGGTGCTCGGTGTGGTTGCCGGGGGAGGTGCCCAGTTTTGGTTTGCACGAGGTTCTGCATTATATTGTTTGCACGGGGTTCAGCATTGTATGGTTTGCACATGGTGCTTCATTGTTGGTTGCTCTGGTTTCTATCGTGGTTTGCCTGACTTTAGCCCTATTTGCTTATTATGTTATTTCTTGTCACTGACTCCCCACTCCGCGACAGGTTCACCCAGACCGTCCGGGGTCGAGCGCTAGGGCACCGGAGAGGCCGCAAGAGTGCTGCTCTGACTTTGATCGAGCTTCAGTCACAATGACCTTTCTTTCCCTTTATCTTTTATTACTCATGTTAGTTAGTTGTGGTTTGCGATACCCCCGTGGGGTCGAAGTGGATGTTGCCTCTTTCCTCTTTGAATAATTGAATGAATTCTACGTTCTCTCTTACTTGGCCGTTTTGAACGATGAAAAGCAAAGAAAACCGTTTGCGAAAACTACTTTTAAAACGTGGGTGTCGTGTGGGCACCGAGCTTTACAAACCTTATGGGATTTATGTGTTTGCGAACTGTTTTCATAAACGATGGCGTCGTGTGGATGCCGCTTTCAAAACCTTGTGATTATTTATCCCTTCAAAACACCGGCCTCTATGCTCTAAGTGAATGCTAGAATATCATGTGAATTGTTTGGTTGTATGTGTACGAGACCCCAACTGATGTGGTTAGAGATTGTGTGTGCTACGCCTTGTGAGACACTTTGTAGTTGAGACGCCGTGCATATACAAAGGAGACTCTGCCCGTTTGCAGAGTGAATTTGTGTATGCGGCGGGTCTGGACACGCGCCGGGGAGTATTGTTTTTCAAAAAAAAATATATGGCTGATTCAGGGGCATCGGTGGCTCCTCTTCCGCGCGATTCGAACCCCCGGGGCGTGACACCATAAAACTTGGAGATAAGGCCACCCACCTCGAAATGCCACCAATTGCTCGTAGACACTTGCAATCGGCCTCCACGCGATCCGCACAGCAAAACGAAGCACGGTGCCGAAACCCGCGCGCAAAACGGAGTCCGCACGCAAAACGGTGCACGGCGTCGGGGACCGCACGCAAAACGGAGCACGGTGCCGGAACCCGCATGCCAAACGGAGTCCGCACGCCAACCGGTGCACGGTGCCGGAGACCGCACGCAAATTAGAGCACGGTGCCGGAAACCGCACGCAACACGGTGCACGGCGTCGGAGACCGCACGCAAAACGGTGCAGTAACACGGTCCCTAACACAGATAAGAGCAAGAGGGTCAATTTACTGTCCAAAAGAACGCTCCAAATTGTGCCAAAAACACCACAAAATTAGCACACGGGACCTACCCGACTGCGCCGCGCCGCCCAACTGCTCCGTTGGAACACCTCGCGCGCTCCACGAGGTCCACAGACGCACCGCCACACCTCACCCAAACTCCTCCCTCATACCCTCTCGCTCTCGGAGAAGAAAGAAAAGAAAAAAGAGAGAAAAACGGTGTGCGGGGGAGGAAAGAAGAAGAAGAAAAGAGTGGGGAGGGAGAAGGGTGGTCCACGGTGCACCGGTCCACGGCGCACCGGCCAACCAGGTGCCTCCAGCCGCTGGTCCAACGCAGCCGGCGCGTGCGCCGGGTCCACGCACGCGTCCGAGCGCGAGCCACGTGGCGCGTGGTAACGCGCCTTACTACACGGGCGCGTTACACCGCGGCCACCCCCAGGCGTCGGGACACTCGCACGCCACACGGCGCGTGCCCCCGCGCCCAGCGCCCTGGGCCGCCAACGGGGGCCCGCCACGTGGCGGCCCCGAGCGACCCGCGCCGAAGCGCTCTGACGCGCGCTGCCCCGCCGTACGCCGGCCTCGTTCCGCGCGCCACTGCCTCGGTTTTCCGTGCCTCGCCTTGCCTCGGGAAACCTGCCGCGATGCCTCGAAAAACGCGCAACTCATCCGGGCTTCAAACAACAAGTAATAGTCCATTCTTAGCGATTTCGCGCGCTGAATCCAAAAACGATGTCCGATTCTCCAAATTCTCATCCGGAAAATTGCCGATTGCCCCCGGAAAGCCCACTTGATCTGATTTTCCGCGCCGGGTCCATTCCAAACATCCGATTTGCCAATTTCCAACTCTAAAAATTCCCAAAGGCAACCGAAAGGTAATCTTTTATCCAAACTTCGCCCGGAGTCCAAATTTGACACCCGCGTCGGGCGAAACCACCTCCAAACACTCGACGGTGCTCCAAATTTTCCACGGGATCCCTTTTTAAGCCAGAAGTCCAACATTTGTGTCCAAATTGCGCGCAAACACCACCGACACACCACGCAGGCCTCCAGTGATGCAACTAAATCCCAAATTGCAACACAAATCCATTTCTCGGGCCCGACAAGCGCACAAACACCCCCAACGGCCACAAAAGCTGCCCAACAACCAGCGAACGCTACGCGGGGATTCCGGGACCTCACACTCTCCCCCACTAAAAGAATGTTTCATCCTCGAAACTAGATCAAGTCCATCAGGAGCCACAAATCCCACGGTTAGGTATCCATCGATACGCCTCCAGCTCCCGAAACACGATTCGCTCCCCGTGATTACTCCTCAACAACAACAACAACAAGTACGGCATGGCCCGATGTGCAATTCTCTCATCTCTTGAGCCAGAAATTACAACGGGCGTCCCTCGCACTCCAACAATCACAAATCTCAAAGGGGCAAGCAAAACACGGGCGAGAAAAAACACATCACTCCTGAGCTGAGACGTGAAATACCCAAGGGGCTCCAATAAAAGGCTGGGGGAAAAACGGAAATAACCACTAGTGCAACACGCACCAAACCACATTATGGTGCCAACCTCAACAAGGCGACCCGAAGCATACCCACACAATCATCCAATAAGGAAAGGAATCCAATAAGCTGGGGTTTTCACTCGGTTACTTCCCGATCCAAAACCACCCGAGTGGACTACTCACTGCAGGCTAACCTCAAAAGGGATCCTCAAGAGGGATCCCCAAGAGACACAATCTCATGCCACAGTTGGTCACTCAACATGCTATCATAACCCCAACGGACCCACGGTCGAAGTCGATCCCTCAACTAATAAAGAACACCCTGACGGGGACCAAACCGTCGGTGAACGGGACTGAAAGCTGGCTCGCAAGGCGATCATAACGCTGATGCCCAAACTCGCGGTCAAAAGTCCGAACCATCAAAAAAAAAAAAAAAACTCTCACCGTTGTGTAACTACAACGTGGCACCACTCTGCCGTGCACCAACAGCGTGGCATCACCACCGTGCATCAACGGTGTGGCATCACCACCGTGTATCAACGGTGTTGCATCACCACCGTGTATCAACGGTGTGGCAACACCACCGTGTATCAACGGTGTGGCATCACCACCGTGTATCAACGGTGTGGCATCATCAACCGTGTATCAACGGTGTGGCATCATCACCGTGTTTCAACGGTGTGGCATCACCACCGTGTATCAACGGTGTGGCATCACCACCGAGTATCAACGGTGTGGCATCACTCAAGCATCAAGGTCTCAGATCCTCACAGTCCTATACCCATACTACCTCGAAATCCCGGAGCTGAGGAAGGGCCAAAAGATCAACGGTAAAAACCAGGGCCCTAACTGCACTGGGCAGGGACCAACAACACTCATCTATGTGCAACACGTGATCTGGTATTTGAACCCTCACGAGCACAAGCTAAGGGTCCTATCTCTAGCCCATACAACAATGCAAATGCCCTACAAAGAAAATGAATGCGATTGCTCCGGTAACAAATAACGCTCAAGTGCGTGAAGGGGAGATAAGATTAATACCTGCCACCACGAGGCTAGCTGCCCCCGAATCCCTCATCCTGTGCGACATAGACGCCTCCCGCTTGGGGGGGGGTCGTTCGACGGACTGCCGCGAAGAAGTGGTCCTAACAATCTGGCCATAACCTGTCGAAGCTGCTCCTGTCTAGAGAGTGGAGGAGGAGGAGCCGAAGCTGCCAATGCGACTGATGAACCCCGCTTTAGGACAAGACCATTGTGAGGTCCCGGAATCTCCCGCGTAGGGTTTGACGGTTGTTTGGCAGCTTTTAGGGGCCGTTGGGAGTGTTTGTGCGCTTGTCGGGCCCAAGAAATGGATTTGTGATGCAATTTGGGATTTAGTTGCATCACTGGAGGCCTGCGTGATGTGTCGGTGGTGTTTGCGCGCATTTTGGACACAAGTGTTGGACTTCGTGCTTAAAAGGAGATCGCGTGGTCCACTAGAGGTACCGTCGAGTGTTCTGAAGTGATTTCGCGTGTCGTGGATGTCAATTTGGACCCCGGCGGAGTTTGGGATTGAGGATTGCTTCTCCGGGCACCTCCGGGGATTTTAGAGTTGAAATTTAGCAAATTCGGACTTCAGATTTGGACCCGGCGCGAAAATCGGATCGAGTGGGCTTTCGGCAAATGTTTGGACGAGAATTTGGGAGAAACGGATATCGTTTTTGGACTCAGCGCGCGAAATCGCTAAGACATGGACTATTTTATTTGTTGGATTTGGAGCCCGGCAGGCGTGCGCGTTTTCGAGACAACACGGCACGCAACTGAGGCGACGTGGCACGGATCCTGAAGTGGCGCGAATCCCGAGGTGCGGCACAGGGCTAGAGGTAGCTGCGCAGCAGGCGCGTCAGGTGCGCAGGGAGGCGCGCCTCCTGCGCGGCCACGTAGGGGGCTGCCAGGTGCGGACCCCTGTTGGCGCCCGCCGCGGGCGCGGGGGGGCATGCGCCCGTGTCACGGGCGCGTGTCCCGCGCCTGTGGGCAGCGCGGTGTCACGCGCCCGGTGGCGCGCGGACTGCGCTGCCAGCGTGGCGCGCAGAGGCGCGGCCACGTGGCCCCGCCATTCGCTGCCGGGACCCGGGTGCACATGCATGGGTGCGGTGGACCGGCGGGTGCACCGTGCACCGGGGGCCGTGGACCACCCTTCCCTCTCGCCCTTCTTTTTTTCTTCTTCTTCCTCCCCCGCAAGCGATTTTCTCCCTTTCTTTTCCTTCGTCTGCACCCGAGAGCGAGAGGGAGTGAGGGAGGAGAGTTGCGTGAGGTGCGGCGGCGCGTCGTGGACCTCGTTTTGCGTGTGAGGGTCGCCCGTCGGAGCGGTTTCGGCGACGGCGGCGCAATCGGGTAGGTCCCGTGTGTTGGTTTTTTCTGTATTTTTGTACAGTTTTTGGAGCGTTCTTTTAGACTGTAATTGACCCTCTTGCTCTTTTCTGTGGTTGGGCACCGGTGCACCGTATTGCGTGCGGACTCCGGCACCATGCACCGTTTTGTGTGCAGCCTCCGTTTTACGTGGCGGACTCCGCACCGTGCACCCGTTTTGCGTGCGGACTCCGTTTGGGCGTGCGGACTCCGGCATCGTGCATCGTTTTTTCGTGCGGACTCCGCACCGTGCACCATTTTGGTGCGGACACTCCGTTTTGCGTGCAAACTCTGGCACCGTGCACCGTTTTGCGTGCAGACTCCGGCACCGTGCACCGTTTGCGTGCGGACTAGTCCGTTTGCGTGCTGATTCCGGCATCGCGATCCTTTTTGCGTGCAAACCTCCGGCGGCGTGCTCCGTTTTGCGTGCGGACTCCGGCAGCGGACATCGTTTGCGTGCGGATCGCGGGGAGGCCAATTGCAAGTGTCTACGAGCAAGTTGTGGCAAATCGGGTGGGGTGGCCTTATCTCCAAGTTTTATGTGACTGTACATTAAATCTATTGATATAGGACTATGCATGAGTAGTTTATTTCCTTGTGTAGCATGCTAGATTGTTGGAATGGTTATTCCTTTTATCAGCTGTTAACATAGTTATCTTGGAAACTTGACCTAGCACCCCCGTCATATGTTACATGTGTAACCAGACCAGTAGAAAACCCTCACTTGGGCTAGGGTTATTTAATGCTTAGACATCCACACTGTTCTTTCATTCCTGGACATAGTGTTATCCTCCGCCCGGGTAGTGGGCCGAGAGTTCGGGACTTGCTTTTAGTGTGGGATGCTTTTGCACTCTTGCTTGGGAGCAGAGTGGAGTCTGGTAGTTTGTAGCGGGTTGCTTATCGGTGCCGGGAGCCGTTTGGGTAAACGGTAGTCCCGAGAGGTCTTGTTTCCCTGTTGCACTGTCATGGAAGGGAGCCGTTGAGCAGGCGGTAGTCCCGGGCCATCGAGTATCTTCCGGTCAGTGTTGTTGGTAACCGTTGGGGTTAACGGTGATCCCAGGTCGTTGAGTGTGGTCCGACCAGTATTGTCAGCTTGAGTTGTGGGTCGTTCCTGGCTGTGGAGTACCTCCAGTCAGTGTGCTTTGTGCTGCGAGCTGTTGGAGAGGCTAGTGTCTCGTGTTTTGTGTGAGCTGATCAGCTGAGTCGTAGAGAGTGCTCCGACTATTGTGCGAGATATTTGGGGATCTTGAGTCCTACCGTTCTGAGAGTGAGCGTGGATTTTGACTAGCCTGCATATACCAAGGTTTGATACTCTGTGCCGCGCCGTTTTCCTCAGTTAGAGTCGTGCCCCCTGAGATGCCGCTGTGGATGCGATGGTTGGCCTGTTGGGGCAGTTTCCGCAGTGGAGGCAACGATGGGCCTGTTGAGGAAGTTGTGCGCGAGGGATGAGTTAGCCGGACAGGACGCCCCACGTAAATCCCGTCCTCATGTGGATGTGTGGTAGTGGGCAGGTGTGTTTCCTAGTCGCCAGGCGCAGGCTTGACTGGACCCTATGATCGAGTCAGTTCGATTGGGTCGATTGAGCACCTTGGGTGCGAGTGGTCTCATTTACTTTCATCTGTTCCACTTTTGAGTGTCTAGATAGAGGCATAGTAGCTGTAGAGTAGCTCCAGCTTTTCTTGTTCAGTTTTCATTGCACTGTTATCTTTTACCTCTAGTAGACTTAGTGGGCAGATCGTTGGCTTGTTGACGGCACCCACTGAGAACTACTGTGGGAAGTAGTTCTCACACCCGTCGTGGTGTCTTTTTCCCCAGGAACTTCTCCTCCTGTTCCTGTTGCTCCAGTTGCTGATCCTTCTGACCGAGGCGAGGGAGTCGCGAGCTAGTTCCCTACCCGTCGTTGGAGTGTAGCGGTGCCCCTTCAGAGGAGAGCTTCAGTAGATTAGTTTACTTCTTTTTCCTCTGTTGAGAGACCTTTGTTGTGAGGTATAGAGTTGTACTTTATTTTACAGTTTGAGTGACTGATGTAGTGAGGATATTTTTGTAGTGAGAGCTTGTACACCGATGTACTTTATTGGAGATATCTCCCTTTTGAGTTTTGTATCAGAGGACTTTGTATACGATCGTATTTGGGAGATGGATATTGTATTATTTTCAGTTGTACAGTGTTTGGTTTTCAGTTCTTAGTAGTTTACCTTCAGCTCTGATATCTGTATTTCTGTAGTTGATTCTTTTTGCAGGTTAGACGCTTCGTCTGTACGGCAGTTTCCGTACAGATGGCGGATCTGTTAGTGAGCCCGGGTCGCAGTTTCGACCCCGGGGCGTGACAACCATGATCTGTGCCCTGTCTGTGGTCACACTGCGGCGCAGAATGCGGCCCACCACAAATGACACAGTCATCCCGCTGCTGCTGCTGGTACATCGGCTGTGGAGAACCTCCTGGCCAGTGGAAAGTATCTACACAACTGGGACCGCCGTCGCTCCAAACGGCTCCCACAACAACACCCCACTCATAGGCGAGAAGAACCGACTGACGCGGCAAAGATTCGAAAATCCCGATAGACCGGTGTCTAGAACCCCAATCAAACAAGAACAGACTCTAGGCTCAGCCTATCGAAGTTCTCGATCCTTTACCGTTCAGGGATTCGGCCCTTCTCGGTTAAAGTGGGAAACTATCTCAACGCACAAACTCTTGGGTCTCGCTCTGCTCTGATAGCTCTGCCTCCCGCTACTCGGGTTATCATCTGGTGCGGGGTGTGTCCTCTTCACAACACGACGTCTCAGGAGTATCGTAGTCCACTGCACAATAACAAACGTCAGGACACAACAACCATACGACCCAATCCAGCGAAAGTCTAAGACATGTCATCCATTCCATAGCATTATGTTGTGTGCAGCCAACATAATCGCTTAGGAAAGTAAACATGCCATCACTCATCCCGTCTCTTGGGAGAGGTATAAACTCAATCAGGACTCCCGCTAGAAGTCACGACTCTCACGTAGTCATCCTAATGTCCACCCACAAGCCTAGGGTTTCTAAGTCCACCACGACCTACAACCTAGGCTCTGATACCACTCTAATCTGTCACGCCCCGGGGTCGAAACTGCGACCCGGCTCGCTAACAGATCCGCCATCTGTACGGAAACTGCCGTACAGACGAAGCGTCTAACCTGCAGAAAGAATCAACTACAGTATACAGATATCAGAGCTGAAAGTAAACTACTAAAAACTGAAATCCAAACACTGTACAACTGAAAATAAATACAATATCCATCTCCCAAATTCGATCATATAAAAAGTCCTCTGATACAAAAACCCAAAAGGGTGATATCTCCAATAAAAACATCAGTGTACGAGCTCTCAAAACAAATATCCTCACTACATCATCTCTCAAACTATAAAATAAGTACAACTCTATACCTCACAACAAAGGTCTCTCAACAAGGAAAAGAAGTAAACTAATCTACTGAAGCTCTCCTCTGGAGGGGTACCTCTACACTCCAACGACGGGTAGGGAACTAGCTCACGACTCCCTCGCCTCGGTCAGAAGGATCAGCAACTGGAGCAACAGGAACAGGAGAAGAAGTTCCTGGGGAAAAGACACCGCAACGGGTGTGAGAACTACTTCCCATAGTAGTTCTCAGTGGATGCCGTCAACAAGCCCAACGGTCTGCCCACTAAGTCTACTAGAGGCAAAGATAACAGTGCGATGAAACTGAACAGAAAAGCTGAACTACTCTACAGCTACCATGCCTCTATCTAGATGCCCAAAAAGTGGAACAGATGAAAGTAAAGTGACCACTCGCACCCAAGGTGCTCAATCGACCCAATCGAACTGACTGCCTTATAGGTCTAGTCAAGCCTGCGCCTGTCGACTAGAACGCACCTGCCCACTACCACACATCTGCATGAGGACGGGATTTACGTGGGCGTCCTGTCCAACTAACTCACCCCTCGCGCAAAACTGCCTCAACAGGCCCATCGTTGCATCCGCTGCGGAAACTGCCTCCACAGGCCAACCATCGTATCCACAGTGGCATCTCATGGACGCGACTCCAACTGAGGAAAACGGCGCGGCATACAGTATCAAACATTGGCATAAGCAGCTATAGCCAAGATCCACTCTCACTCTCAGAACGTAGACTCAAGATCCCCAAATATCTCGCGCCCACAGTCGAGCACTCTCGATGACTCACTGATCAGCTCGCACGAAACACGAGACACTAGCCTCTCCAACAGCTCGCAGCACAAAGCACACTGACTGGAGAGTGCTCCGACTGGAGAGTGCTCCGGACAACACTCAATGACCTGGGACCACCGTCAACCACAACGGTCCCACCAACACTGACCGGAAGATACTCGACGGCCCGGACTACCGTCTGCTCAACGGCTCCCTCCCACGACAGCACAAGGATACAAGACCTCCCGGGACTACTGTTTACCCCAAACTGCTCCCGGCACTGATAGCAACCCACTACAACTACCAGACTCCACTCTGCTCCCAAGCACGAGTGCAATTGCATCCCACACTAAAGACAGTCCCGACCTCCGCCCACTACCCGGGCGAGGATAACACTATGTCCAGGAATAGAAACACAGTGTGGTTGTCTAAACATAAATAACCCTAGCCCAAGTGAGGGTTTTCTACTGGTCTGGTTACACAATGCAACAGATACGGGGGTGCTAGGTCAAGTTCCAAGATAACTATATTAACAGATATAAAGAATAACAATTCCTACAACCTAGCATGCTACACAAGTAAATAAACTATCATGCATAGTCCTACATCAGTAAATTACAGTACAGTCCATAAAACTTGGAGATAAGGCCACCCACCTCGAAATGCCACCAATTGCTCGAGACACTTGCAATTGGCCTCCACGCGATCCGCACGCAAAACGGAGCCCGGTGCCGAACCGCGCGCAAAACGAGTTCCGCACGCAAAACGGTGCACGGCGTCGGGGACCGCATGCAAAACCGAGTATGGTGCCGGAACCCGCACGCAAAACGAGTCCGCACGCCAACCGGTGCACGGTGCCGGAACCGCACGCAAAATGGAGCACGGTGCCGGAAACCACATGCAACGATGCCCACGCAAAACGTGCACATCGTCGGAGACCGCACGCAAATCGGTGCAGTAAACACGGTCCCTAACACGATAAGAGCCGATAGGGTCATTTACTGTCCAAAGGAACGCTCCAAACTGTGCCAAAAAACTCCGCAAAATAGCACACGGGACCTACCCACTGCCGCCGCGCCGCCCAACTGCTCCGTTCGAACACCTCGCGCGCTCCACGAGTCCACGACGCACCGCCACACCTCACCCAAACTCCTCCCTCAC
>JAQNDB010004880.1:0-21847 GCA_029204045.2 Tillandsia leiboldiana | reverse complement strand
AACAGTGAAAGACCCTAAACATCAACCCTATAACGATGAAATCGTATGAAACAGCGCTAACCTCAATATATCGGGACGATGATCTGACTCGTCCTTCGCGGCGCTGAGGATCCGGATCCGCTCCCCTAGATGATAGCGCCTCGTTCTCCGATCTCCTGCACGTCGATCGGGGCGATCGGGTCTCTCCGCTTTCTCCTTCTTTTTCTTTTTTTTCCTCCTTCGGTTATGGTTTTCTCTTCCTCGTGCTTTCTTTCTCTCCTGCTAGGGTTTCTTTTTCGGGAAGAATGATTTCTCTCTCTTGATACGTACCGTAGAAATCCCCATCCGGGTATTTAATAATAATTAATATGCTTAATCCCAAGAGTGCATGTCACGCCCCGGAACCCGGGCTCGCCAATAGATCCGCCGTGCACACGGGATTTCCCGAGTACACGAGCGCTGGTAACCCTGCTCCAATATATATGAACAATAAAAGACATAATACAGAGCTGAAGTAGAAGAACCACATAGTATCTCAGACTAAAACTAACAATAAAGCTTATAAGTATATAATCTCTCAGCTCACCAAATAGTACAACCCGCTGGCGGAAGCCAGACCCAAATAAAAGGAGAATACCAGTCTGAGTGAAGGGTACAGCGTCTATTTACAGCTCTCAATCTCACAGAGATCTATCTATTCGGTGATCCCCTGGCGAAGGCCTAGCAGCTCCTCAGATGACTATGCAAAATAAGGAGAAAAGAAACAGAAAATAACAATGGGGAGTGAGAACTACCAGATAAACCAGCAGCCTCCCCTAGTGGGTAAAACCTCAACTCTGACGCACCCACTAGACTACTAGAGGCAAAGGGAAAAGGGAAGTGGTAAAATACATAGATGCTGAAACAGGAAAACTACCACTACTATGCTGTCAAAACTTATGCATGCATCAGAAATGGTATCTGTCCAAATAACCCCAATCTAGACACCAGTAACAACTGGTACTGCTGCTGAGATGCTGCTCACGAATCTGCACACACGGCTCGAAACCGCGGGATCGGCTCGCACGGCTCGCATCCCAACATAAGTATCAGACCGGCACACATGGCTAGTTCTGAAAAAGCCCATCTCCGGAGTGGCACCGAGGGGAGGACCCACGAATAAGCATCTCTGTCATCAGTATCTCAAGTATCTCTGTAGCACATATCTCATATAGCAGGACTGGATCATAACTATGATCAAGTGGGAAACTCCATCCACTACAGAAACCCAATCCCCAGCTGATGCAATAAACCATACTCAACCCCATCTGATGCCAGGATAAACATCTGGTCGACCGCCTACTGTCCGCGGTTATCGCAATACCCCACAAATCCAAATCTAATGCAATCTCGACTACACTATCCCAAACCCCTTCTCACACTTGAGCAACAAGCCTCTGGATGCACAGGACACAATGAAACATGTACAAATCCCAGATGATAGTGTAGCAATAAATAGTGGCTACTAGATGAGCAAATAAAGCATTGCCATTATTTAAAAGCCGTAGAAAAGTGTCAAATATTATTTTAAAAAGATTGACTTGTTATAAAAGTTATTGCATGCGAGATTATAGCCTTTGTCCCAATCACAGTGTCCCAATATAAGTTATCTGTGGGGTTATATTAAATTTATAGGAGAGTTCGTCCCAGCGTTCTCATCAATTGTTCCTGTAGTTGTCCCAATGGTTCTCATCAATTGTCCTGTTAGTTTGTCCTGTTAGTTTGTTCTGTAGTTTGTCCTGTTAGTTTTTGTCCCAATGGTTTTCATCAATTGTATTTTAGGGGAGTTCTAATAATCCCAGGTGACTTGTCAAAAATGAGGTAAGCAACAACCCGCCCACCTCGAGCAGCTCAAACTAACCCCAGCAAGCCTCCTAGCTGTCCACAGTCCTTAGATCCTGCAAATCAGCGCACAGCTGTTCAATATAAATCCCAAACAGCACGGGAAAAGAGGAGGTTTTTCACCTCTAAACAATGCTTAGGAAAATCCAAAAAATTACGGTTACGTTCCTCGCGAAGAGTAGATCAAAAATCAACTCTTTAAACGCCTCGATCTGATGCTCCTACGCCAAGATAAAATCGGAGAAGTCGATGCTGTCCAGAAATTTCCACAGCAAAGAGGGGATCAAAGAGGCCTCGGGAATCATGCCAAAAGTACGAAATGGAGCGAAGTAATCAACAGGAAAATCGAAGCCTTACCTCTTAATTAGGAACGCGCTGCCGCTAAAATCGTCCAAAAATTCCTCCTGGTTAGCCCACAGGGAATTTTCGACTGAACTGCGACCGGGAAATGGGCCGAAAGAAAACCGTCGCAGTGCGCCGCGTCGCAGATAACTCGCTAACAGTAACTCCAGAAATTCTGAAATTTTGAGGAGAGAGAGAAGAGAGAGAGAGAAACAATTTACTAAGGGGCCCAAACCTCTGATTCTCTCTCTACGGCCAAAAATCGAGGTGGGGGAATGAGAGGGAGGGGATTCCTATTTATAATAGGCCAGGGAATCTCCCACACGAGATCCGGGTAGAACAGGAAACAGCGAAAAAGAGCCAACCAAAATGCGCCACGCGTCCACAAAACAGGAAACAGCCTGTGCAAGCCCACTCAAAAATCGCCACGTGTCCACGTAGTGCACGTGCCCTGCTCCGCGCCTCCGGGTTTTCCGAAAAATGTCGGCCAATGGGGTGCTGCCACGTGTCACCTTCCCATATGTCTTCTAGAAGCCGGCCGGCCAATGGGGAAGCGCCATGTGGCAACACGGATGCTTCGGTGCTCCCGGTGCACGCAAGCCCATGGACCCCGCACCAGCGCCCCCTGCCCGCCCTGCCCGCGCCTGCCCGTGCTGCCCCACGGCCGCGCGCCAGCCGCTTCTTGCCTTGCTCCGCCGCCGCGCCGCCGCCCGCCGGTGGCCGCCGCTGCCGGACAGTAATTCCGGCAACGGAGTTACTGTTCCGCCTGTGAAACAGTAACTTTTTTGCCGAAAATAAAAGTAATATACCATTTCGATCGTTTTTCGCGTGCTGAGTCCAAATCCGCTGTCCATTTCGCCAAAATTCTCATCCGAATTTTTGCCGAAAGTCCCCGGAAAATCCCATTTGCTCCGATTTTCGTGCTGAGTCTATTTTAAATGGTCCAATTTCATTTCTAGAAGCTCTGTTTCACCGAATAAGCTCCCTACAGTCACTGTTTAATGTTGCACAGTTCCTGCGGGGAGTCCGGATCATCACATCCTCCCCCACTAAAAAGAGTTTCGTCCTCGAAACGAGACTAACAATAATCCTCAGTCCGATGTCTCGAATAAGTAGGGGTGAGCATCCCTCATCTCCGACTCGAGCTCCCATGTAGCCTCGCGCTCGTCATGATTGCCCCATTGGATTTTCACATAGGGAATGGCCCGATTGCGCAATTCTCTCACCTCTCGGTCCAGAATTCGCAGTGGGCGCTCCTCATACCTCAAATCTTCGCTAATCTCAAGCGGTGTGAAGTCGATGACGTGCGATGGGTCGAAGACATACTTCCTCAAAGTAGAAACGTGAAACACATCATGGACACCAGCAAGCCTCGGAGGAAGTGCAAGTCGGGAGGCAACTGGCCCGATACGCTCCAATATCTCAAAGGGTCCAATGTATCGGGGGCTAAGCTTTTCACGAATGCCGAATCTCCTGATTCCTTTGGATGGCGAGACTTTCAGGAATACATGATCTCCAACTTGAAATTCTAAGTCTCGTCGCCGAACATCGGCTTAGGTCCTCTGTCGGCTTTGGGCGGTTTGAAGATGCCCGTCGAATCACTCGGACCTTCTCTTCTGCTTCTATCAAGACATCTGGTCCCAAGGTCCGCCTTTCGCCCACGTCACTCCAATAAAGCGGTGATCGACACTTGCGTCCATACAACGCTTCAAACGGAGCCATCTGAATGCTCGCTTGAAAGCTATTGTTGTACGCGAACTCAGCCAAGGATAAGTGTCGAATCCACCCTCCGCCGAAATCCAAGACACAAGCCCTCAGCATGTCCTCCAGGATTTGTATCGTCCGTTCTGACTGTCCATCCGTCTGCGGATGAAAAGCAGTACTGAACCTAAGCTGAGTCCCCAAGGCTGTCTGCAAACTCATCCAGAAACGCGAAACAAACCTCGGGTCCTCTATCTGATACAATGGAGGCTGGTACTCCATGTAATCTAACTATCTCGTTTAGATAAAGCTGGGCTAGTCGCTCGAGTGACCAAGTAGTCTGCATAGGCAAGAAATGCGCTGACTTGGTAAGTCGATCTAGAACTACCCAGATCGCATCGGCTCCTCCTTGTGCCTTCGGTAGTCCGACCACAAAGTCCATCGTAATGTGGTCCCATTTCCACTCGGGAATTGGGAGACTTTGTAACTTGCCCGCTGGCACTCGATGCTCAGCCTTCACCTGTTGGCAAGTTAAACATTGAGCCACAAATCTCCCGATATATCTTTTCATGCCATTCCACCAAAAGTGTGCCTTGAGGTCCTTATACATTTTAGTCCCACCAGGATGTAGGGTATAAGGTGTATAATGGGCCTCTCGCAATATCTGTTCTCTAATCTCCGCATCTATTGGCACACATGCTCGGTTCCTGTACCTCAGTACTCCCGAGGCATCTACCGTAAAGTCCCCTGACTGATCACTCGGAATATGATCTCTAATCCTGGCCAAGTGGGGGTCCTCACTCTGTTTCTCTTTGATCCTGTCCAGCAGAGTGGGCTGCACGACTAAAGATGTCAGTCTAGCAGAGACCCCAGGGGACACAACCTCTATCTCGAGCCGTCTCATCTCCTCTAATAGCGGTGCCTGGTCTGTGATCAACATAGACAAACTTTGCACCGCTCTCCTACTCAAGGCATCAGCGACCACATTAGCCTTGCCTGGATGGTATAGGATGTCCACATCATAATCCTTTAATAGCTCCAACCATCTACGCTGCCTCAGATTCAACTCTTTCTGGGTGAACAGGTACTTTAAGCTCTTGTGGTCGGTGTAAACTTCACAATGCTCCCCATATAGGTAATGGCGCCAAAGCTTCAGTGCAAATACCATAGCAGCAAGCTCCAAGTCATGGGTAGGGTAATTCTTCTCATAATCCTTGAGTTGCCTTGATGCATAAGCAATTACCCTCCCTTCCTGCATCAACACACAACCAAGTCCGCTATGTGATGCATCACTGTAGATCACATATCCTTTTCCCATAACAGGGAGGGAAAGGATAGGGGCGGCCATCAGTCTACTCTTTAGCTCCTCAAAGCTCCTTTGACAGTCCTCACTCCAGACAAATTTTACTCCCTTACGCGTCAAACGAGTGAGGGGTGTGGAAAGCTTCGCAAAGCCTTCCACAAACCGACGATAATACCCGGCTAAGCACATAAAACTACGCACCTCAGAAACGGTCGTCGGTCGGGGCCAATCCTGGACCGCCTCAATCTTCGCTGGGTCCACCGCCACACCTGCGGCGGAAATTACATGGCCCAAAAAGACTACCTCCCGAAGCCAAAACTCGCACTTTGCCAGTTTGGCAAACAACTTCTTCTCTCGTAGAAGTTGTAGCACAATCCTCAAGTGCTCTTCATGCTCCGCATCACTTCGGGAGTAGACCAAGATATCATCAATGAAAACTACCATGAATCGATCTAAGTACGGTCGGAAGATCCGGTTCATTAAATCCATGAATGCGGCAGAGGCATTAGTTAGTCCGAAGGGCATAACTGTAAATTCATAATGCCCATACCGTGATCTAAATGCCGTTTTCGGGATATCCTCGGCCTTCACCTTCAACTGGTGGTAACCGGACTGCAAATCTATCTTAGAGAAGACACAAGACCCTTGCAGCTGATCAAAGAGATCATCGATACGCGGCAAAGGGTACTTGTTCTTGATGGTCACTTTATTCAATTCCCTATAATCCACGCACAATCGAAGTGACCCATCCTTCTTTTTCACGAATAGCACCGGCGCTCCCCAAGGCGATACACTCGGCCTAATAAAACCCTTATCCATTAAATCCTGAAGTTGCGCCTTAAGCTCTCGCAACTCAGCCGGTGCCATCCGATAAGGAGCCTTAGAGATTGGCGCAGTTCCTGGGACTACGTCAATCACGAACTCAATTTCCCTATCTGGCGGCATGCTAGTAAGCTCAGGGGGAAAAACATCCGGGAACTCGCGGCCAATAGGGATATCCCCGAGTCCCGGCGCCGCCGTAGGCCCCTCAACAACACTAGCCAAAAAGGCTACACATCCTCGACGGATCATCTGCTTCGCTCGGGAAGTCGAAACCATAGAGGCAAAGAAAGCACTCTGACATCCCCGCTATACCAACATTTCCTGGTCTGGCTCTCTAAAAGTGACGGTCCTTGCGGCACAATCAATAGTCGCAAAATACCGAGCCAGCCAGTCCATCCCGAGGACCACATCGAAGTCCTTCAATTGTCTCAGGACCAACCGGTCTGCTGGCATAATCCAGGACTCGATTTGCATCGGGCAGGACCAACAACACTCCTCTACGTGCAAGGTGTGATCGGGAATCTGAACCTCTCGTGCACGTGGTAGAAGTCCTACCTCTAACCCATGTAATGATGCAAATGTTTTACTAATGAAAGAATGTGATGCTCTCGTATCAAATAAAGTACGAGTCCTAATGTCAGAAAGTAAGGTGATACCTGCCACCACATAATCTGCGGCTGAAGAGTCCTCTACCTGCGCCGCATACACCCGCCCACTTTGAGCTGGAGGGCGATACTCCGTGGGATGGGAAGAAGACGGCCTGCTTGCTGGAGTATATGGCCGCTGAGCCGTCGACCGCTGTTGAGATGAAGATGGAGCAGATGCTGAAGAAGGGGTGGCGGGGGCCGAAAAGGGCACGAAGCTTGAATGTGCCCGGGCTGTCCACATCTATAGCAGCGACCCCCACCGCTGGTCGCAGGTGTTGGAAAAATGCTGACCTCCACAGAAAATACAACTGCCGGGAGCCCGTGGCTGTCGTGATTGCTGTTGCTGTTGAGACTGCCGTTGTCGCTGAGGCTGTCGCTACGACCCACGCTGCGACGGCTGGGATCTCTGCTGTTGCTGCTGCCGCTGCTGGGGCCTCTAGGGTCCACCAGGCCCTCGCCGCTCAGACCGTCCTTGGCCGGAAGACTGTGGCAGAGACGGTCGTGGCGGCCTCCACGAACTAGCTTGTCCCTAACCTCCGATGCCGGTCGCTTCGCCCCCGGCATCACCACGGGAGCTGGAGCTACCTCTTCCATTACTACCTCCCCGCACTCAACGTAGAGTGCCTGCTCCATTGAGGCCTCCAAGGTCTGCAACCTACGCGAGCGAACAAGTTGAAAAAGGTCCCGGCGCAACCCTCGCTCGAACATGTAAATCCGGTGCGCCTCATCCCTGGCCACGTTCGGTACACATGCCAACAACTGATTGAAATTGGCAATGTATTCGTGTACGGGCCGATTTCCCTGGCGAAGGTTTCTCATCTGCTCCTCCAATCTCTGTCGGACGCTTTCCGGGAAGAAAGCCCCGAGAAGGAGACTGCGGAACTCCGCCCAGGTCAGGAGCTGAGCCCCAGGCGGACCAGCCGGTCGAACACGCCGCCACCAAGCCTCGGCATTGTGCTCCAAAAAGTTCGTCGCTAATAGCACCTGGTATCGCTCCTCGATGAACAATGTCTCAAAACGTTGCTCCATCGTCGTGATCCACGTCTCTGCCTCCCACGGCTCTGCATTCTGCCTCGAGAAATTGGGTGGGTCAAACTGGCGAAACCTCATCAACAAGTCAACCATCTCCCGCTGCCCTGCCGGGGTCAGAGGTCCCGTCAACCCAGACGACTGTCTACCAATACCCCGAGCAACAGGGGATGCCGGGGTTACCGGTACAACTGGGGGATTCACAGCAGGGGAAGAAGGTACGGGAGAACTCTCTGGGGGTGCTACAATAGGCTGCGCCCTCTGTTCTAACATCTGCGTCAGCCGACCCATAGCCTCCTCCTGACGCCGAACAGCCTCGGACATCTGGGCCATCTGAGCCTGTAGCTCTGGCACCTCACTCTGCTGGCCCTGCCCGGACTCCTCCTGATCGGGCTCAGGGGAATCAGGCTGAGAACGCGTCAACATCCTACGTCGTGGAGGCATCCTACCACAAGAAACCACACTCAGTATCATATCCCCACATGACCCAATCTAGCGAAAGTCAAAGACATCCCCCTATTTCTGTGACTTTATGTTGTCTGCAGTGTAGTGGCACTGGTTCCCATGCAGCGTTCTTCCGATGAATCCACTGTTGGAGCACCTAGTGTTGGTGTATCTGGCCCATGGTGCATCAATGGGATGCCACAGATGGACCCTGTGTGTGTTTATTAGCTGTGTAGGCCTTCGGCTGAGTTTGCCGAAATTTCGGAAAAGAATTAGGCCAAACAGAGGTCGGAAATGGATTCAGCACGGAAAAACGCTTGAAAACGGCTATTTGCTTGTTAAATTCTGAGTCCGGATGCCCAAAAACGGACTCCCGGAAGTTTTTCGCGCATTTCGGTGCATGGGAACAGCCGTGGACCAGCCCCTGCCACGTGGCAGCTTCTGATTGGGCCGGCGCATACCGCTCGGTCCACAGAGCTTGGGCGCTGGTGCATGGACCGGCGCCTGGACACGTGGCGGCTGCCCATTGGCGGGCTCACGCGGCTTGGTCCACGGGGGCGCGCGGTTGGTGCAGTGGACCGGGGCGGGCCACGTGGCTTCTTCTGGTTGGTCGGTCCATACGCACCTGGCGTATGCGACGCGGCACAGTGCCACGTGGCAGACGCCGGTTGGCGGGTCAACGCACGCGCGACAGCGCGTGGACCGCGCCGGGCGCGGCGCATGATGGACCCGCCGGGCCACGTGTCGCCCGCTGGTTGGCGGGCGCAGCGACCCGGGTGGGCCGCCGTGAACCGCGGCCCGTGGTCGCCGCCGTGGACCTCGCTACACGTGGCGCGCCATGATTGGTGGGCGCATGTGCGCCTGGCGCGGGGAGCGCGGGGCCGGACACGTGGCGGCCATCGGGTGGCCCCGCACCGCTGTCCCCTGTTCGGGGGGACACGTGGCGGCACCGGATCAATCCGGGCGCGCACAATGTTGGGCCGGGCCCAACACTGTAGGCGCCCGAATGTTCCGGGCGCCCGAAGTTGGGCCCGAAAGCCCCTTTGACTTGTCTTTTGGGCTGATTTCGGGTGAGGCCTATAAATAGGCCCCTTGGGGCTCGTTTTTGAAGCTTTTCCCGAGAGTTTTAGCCCCTGAGCCCTTTACCAATTTTCTTTCTCTCCCTCTTGTGCATCTTCCGGCGAAGGTTCAGAATTTTTGGAGGCCGCGACGACGGCGACTTCTGCATCGGGGTGCGGAGCGACGATCTACTGTTGGAGGCCCATTTTCGTCGCAGTTTAGTCTGGGAGGTCTACCGGGCTACCCCGACATTATTTTTGGACGATTTCTGTGGTGACGGTTTCGTAAGAGGTAAATCTACATTTTCCGTGTTGGACACTTTTTCTGGATCCGAGCTTTTCTTGGGGTTCTGGGTACATTTTTAACCCCCTTTGCGACTGTTGGTTGATTTGGACAGCACCTACTTGTCGGATTTTTATCTCCCCATCCGGACATCGGAATTCGACGTTTCAGGACTCTATCGACATCTACTCTTCGTGAGGATTGCCGCCATATTTTTATTGGAATTTTTGGAGAAAGTTTTTCAGGTGAAAATTTCGTGTGAATGGGACTGTTCACCACAGATTTTGGGATTTTGGATTTTGTGTGGATTAAAGTGTAATTTTGGTGTATGTTTGTACCCAGGAGGTTGTGAGCACTTCTACCGTGTTGTTGGATTGGTGGGATCTGTGATTTGTCTGTTTTGGGCTTTCTCAGCTGTACGATTCCGGGCAGTTAGCACTTTCAGGTGGGTGACCTTGCTTCCAAGAACTCTGGACTGTGTACTAATTCTATGTGTGTAGGATCATGCATGTTAGAAATTGGAGTATTAGCATGTGTAAAACTGTATGTTGTATCTTGTATATCAGTTGATGAATCTTTTGATTCCTACACTATGTTAAGTAATGAAATCTTGGAATTTGACCTAGCACCCCTGTCATATGTATCATGTTCAGCCAGTCTGTAGAAAAACTCCAACTTGGGCTAGGTTCTTACTGCTTTAGACATTCCACATCACGATACTTCATTTCATTATGGACTTAGCTTTTCCTCGCCCGAGTTGTGGGCCGAGAGGTCGGGTGGTTGTGGGATGCATTTGCACTCGTGTCTGGGGACCGAGTGGAGTTGATAGCAGTCTGTAGATTTGATTTCTTTGGGAGAGTGATAGTGATGGTAAATCTGGGTTCTTGGAAACTGTCAGAGAGACAGTGAGTTTCAGCTGTGTAGATTCCAGCCAGTGAGTGAGTCAGCGATTTGTTTGGTAGTCGGTCTTATTGATCGAGGATTGGATCATAGCCTGCATGAGCCACATTTGAGCTTTACAGAGATACTTTACAGTGATACTTATGGGTTACTTTGACTCGAGCGGGTCGCTCCCCTCGAGTGCCACTCCGGAGTAGGCGAGACCGGGTTGTGTACCGGCGTGAGTTTGAGATGTTCTTTAGCGACTTGTTGTTGCATTGGTCCCTCTGGCTGTGCTTTCGTTGGCAGCCACGGACGCCCTACGTAAGTCCGCTCCTCCGGGACGTAACGGCAGTAGGTTGGCGCAGGTTTGACTGGACCCGATGTGGCAGTCAGTTTTGATTGGGTGATCAGGGAGGAGAGTTAGTTGTGGCATTATGTTCTTTCTGTTCCACTGTTGAGCATCTAGATAGAGGCATAGTAGCTGTAGAGTTACCTTTCCCAGCTTTCCTTATAGCACTGCATATGTTACTTTTGCCTCTGGTAGACTTAGTGGGCAGACCGTCGGGCTTGTTGGCGGCACCCACTGAGAACTACTGTGGGATGTAGTTCTCACACCCGTCGTGGTGTTTTCTCCCCAGGGACTTCTGCTCCGGTTCCTGCAGCTCTTGTTGCTGATCCAGCTCCTTCTGACCGAGGTAAGGGCGTCGCGAGATAGATCCCCTCCTGTCATCTTCAGTGTGTGAGTAGATGTACCCCAGTACCATTTTGGTGTGTGTTATGTCGAGTGACTGTTGTAGTGAGGTTTTGAGTTGTACCTTTCTTTCCTGCTTTTCTGAGAGACTCTTGTATTCTGGTGAGATTGGTCTGTATATTGTGAGTTGTAGTTTATTTTATGTATTTTATTCCAGCTTTTCTCTTTCAGCTCTGATATCTGCTAGTGTAGATGTTTCTTTGCAGGTTAGTCGCTACGCCCATACGGGGCTTCCCGTACGGGCGGCGGATCTGTTGGCGAGCCGGGGCGCAGTATCGCCCCGGGGCGTGACAGATTAGAGTGGTATCAGAGCCTAGGATGTAGGTCTTGGAGGACTTAGGAACCCTAGGCTTGTGGTTGGACCCTAGATGACTCGCGTGAGAGCCGTGATTTTAGCGAGAGTCCTGATTGGATTTCTAACTCTCCCGAGCAGTTCGGGGTGAGCGATTGACATGTCTTCCTTCGGTGGCAACTATGTTGGCTGCAGACAACATAGTACTTCGGAAAGGGGGACATGCCTTCTGACTTTCGCTAGATGGGTCGAGAGATGATTTGGGTTCTGATTGTTTGCCTTGTCCCTCAGGTGGGGATGCCTCCTCGACGCTCGATGGTGACGCGTTCGCAGCCTTCGTCCTCTGAGCCCGAGCAGGAGGACTCGGGGCAGGGACAGTAGAGCGAGGTTTTGGAGCTCCGTGCCCAGGTGGCACAGTGGCTGAGGCGTCTCGACGCCAGGAGGAGGCTGTGAGTCGGTTGACGCTCTTTGTTGGAGCAGAGAGCGCAGCCGGCGGTAGTACCCCCCTGAGAGTTCGCCGGTGCCTTCTTCCCCTGTTGTGGCACCCTCGGTTGTGCAGCCTGCACCAGCAGTTCCGGCTGAGCCAGTTTCCAGTAGGCCACCGTCTGGGACGACGGGATCTTTGACTTTGGCAGAGCAGCAGGTTTTGGTGGGTCTTTGTTGAGGTTTCGCAAGTTTGATCCACCCCGCTTTTCGGGTATGAGTGCTGAGCCGTGGGCGGCTGAGTCTTGGGTTGCAGCTATGGAGCGCCATTTCGAGAGCCTTTTATTGATGAGAGGTTTCGAGTTCTGTTGGCTACTCATTTTCTGGAGAGCAACGCCGAGGCCTGGTGGCGGCGTGTGCGACCCGCAGGTCCGCCTGGGACCCAGTTTATCTCTTGGGCAGAGTTTCGTGGTATGCTTCTTGGGGCCTTCTTTCCCGAGAGTGTTCGGCAGAGTTTGGAGGAGCAGCTGAGGAATCTCCGCCAGGGAGATAGGCCCGTACACGCGTACATAGCCGATTTCAATCGGCTGTTAGCTTGTATGCCCCACGTGGCCAGAGATGAGACCCACCGGATCTACATGTTCGAGAGAGGGGACATTTATCAGTTGGTCCGCTCCCTCAGATTACAGACTTTGGAGGCCTCGATGGAGCAGGCACTGTATGTGGAGAGTGGTGAGGTCGTGATGGCAGAGGTGGCTCCAGCCCCCGTAGTGACATCCTGGGGCAAAGCGCCCGGCGCAGTTTGAGGAGGGGCAGTCGAGTAGACAGGGACCCCCGAGACCACCCCGTTTCCACTCTCAGGGACGGGGGTATCAGGGCGACAGAGATCTGGGGGATCTCGTCAGTTTTAGCAGCAGCAGCAGCAGCAGCGTCGACCACCTCGACAGCAAGCAGTCTTCGCAGCAGCAGCATCATCGCAGCAGCAGCAGACTTCGCGACAGCCGCGCCACTGATCGTTTGTGTCATTTGTGGAGGACCGCACCCACCGGCCCAGTGCCCGCAGAGTCAGGGCCGCTGCTTCCGTTGCGGGCAGACCGGTCACTTCGCGAGGGCGTGCCCCAGGGCAGGTTACCCAGCTCCTTCATCAGCTTCTGCAATCCTTCATTCCTCGTCAGTCAGCAGGACCTTCGGCGACCTCCGGTAGGCCAGACTTTGCTTCCTCGTCCTCGCGACAGCCAGAGCGACATCCCCCGGCGCCGAGCGGTCAAGTCTATGCCGCTCAGGTAGAGGATGCTACAGCAGCAGAGCATGTCGTCGCAGGTATTATTTGATTTCTGCAGTTCGTACTCGTACTCTCTTTGATACCGGTGCATCGCATTCTTTTATCAGTAGAGCATTGCATCCCTTCATGGTATAGAGGTAGTTTCTTATCGCATGCATTAGAGGTTCAGATACCAGATCATGTCTTGCATGTCGAGGAGTATTGTAGGGATTGCCCTGTGCAGTTGGGATCCTGGATTTTGCCGGCAGACTTGCTTGTTTTGCGGCAGCTCCAGGATTTCGACGTCGTGCTCGGCATGGATTGGTTGTCGAGGTACTTTGCTATTATAGACTGCAGAGAGAGGACGGTGACCCTCCGCGAGCCTGGACATGAGGAGTTCGTTTTCAGAGGCTGCCAGAGCACCCTTCTTCGCGATGACTGTTTCTTCGGCGAGGGCTAGGCGGATGATTAGTAGAGGCTGCACCGCTTTCTTAGCGACGATTGTGGAGGTGCCTACAGCGGCACTGGGACTCGAGGATATTCCTGTTGTCCGCGAGTTCCCAGATGTGTTTCCCCCTGAGTTGACGACTATGCCGCCGGAGAGGGAGGTGGAGTTTGTGATTGATGTGGTACCGGGAACCGCACCAATCTCAAAGGCGCCTTATAGGATGGCACCTGCGAGTTGAGGGAGTTGAAGGCCCAGCTTCAGGATCTTATGGATAAAGGCTTTGTCAGGCCTAGTGTTTCTCCGTGGGGAGCGCCAGTTTTATTTGTGAAGAAGAAGGAGGGTCCGCTTCGTTTGTGTGTGGATTATCGGGAGTTGAATAAAGTGACCATCCGGAACAAGTATCCCCTTCCACGGATAGATGATTTATTTGATCAGTTGCAGGGAGCCACAGTGTTTTCGAAGATTGATCTTCAGTCAGGTTACCACCAGTTGAGGGTGAGGGCCAAGGACATCCCTAAGACGGCTTTTCGATCCCGGTATGGGCATTATGAGTTACGGTTATGCCATTTGGTTTGACTAATGCCCCAGCTGCATTCATGGATTTGATGAACCGGGTATTTCAGCCGTACTTGGACTTGTTTGTGGTTGTGTTCATTGATGACATCTTGATCTACTCCCGGAGCGATGTGGATCATGAGGAGCACTTGAGGATAGTGCTGCAGCTTCTACGTGAGAAGAAGCTGTATGCCAAGCTTAAGAAGTGCGAGTTTTGGCTTCGGGAGGTTGCATTTTTGGGCCACTTGGTATCAGCCGCGGGGGGTGGCAGTTGACCCGACGAAGATCGATACGGTTCGGGATTGTCCGAGACCGACGACGGTGACGGAGGTCCGGAGCTTTCTGGGCTTGGCAGGCTACTACCGTCGGTTTGTAGAGGGCTTTGCGAAGCTCTCTACTCCCCTGACCTGTTTGACTAGGAAGGGGATGAGGTTCATTTGGACTGAGCAGTGTCAGCAGAGTTTTGAGGAGCTGAAGAAGGAGACTGATTTCAGCACCAGTTCTTACACTGCCAGTGATGGGTGATGGCTACGTGATTTACAGTGACCGCCTCGCACAGCGGTTTGGGTTGTGTCTTGATGCAGCATGGGAGGGTAATTGCTTATGCTTCACGGCAACTAAAGGATTATGAGAAGAATTACCCTACTCATGATTTAGAGCTGCGAGCTGTGGTGTTCGCATTGAAGCTGTGGCGGCATTACCTCCTACGGTGAGCATTGTGAGATCTACACGGATCATAAGAGCTTAAAGTATCTGTTACTCAAAAGGAGCAGAACCTGAGGCAACGCCGGTGGTTGGAGTTACTGAAGGATTACGATGTGAGTATACTCTATCATCCCGGCAAGGCCATGTGGTAGCAGATGCTTTGAGTCGGAGGTCAGTGCAGAGCTTGAGCATGTTGGTCACGCAGCAGGCCCCATTGATTGAGCAGTTGAGGCGACTCACAGATTGAGGTTGTATCCCCTGGGGTCTCTGCTAGGCTGATGTCTATGGTCTTGCAGCCCACTCTGTTGGATAGGATGAGGGAGACGCAGAGTGAGGACCCCACTTGGAGAGGATTAGATCACAGATTCAGGCAGATCTTATAGGGGATTTTACAGTGGATAGCTCGGGAGTACTGCGGGTACAGGGACCGAGTGGTGTGTGCCTTCGGATTCTTGAGATCAGAGACCAGATTTTGGGAGAGGCCCATTATACACCTTATACCATTCATCCTGGTGGTACTAAGATGTATAAGGACCTCAAGGCACATTTTTGGTGGTCCGGAAATGAAGCGGGACGTTGGAAGATTTGTGCTCACTGTTTAACTTGCCAGCAAGTGAAAGCAGAGCACCGGGTTCCTGCTGGCAAGTTACAAAGTCTTCCAATTCCCGAGTGGAAATGGGACCAACATCACCATGGACTTTGTTACAGGGCTGCCGAGAGCGCAGAGTGGAGCCGACGCGATTTGGGTTATTGTTGATAGACTCACCAAGTCTGCGCATTTCTTGCCTGTTCAGATGACTTGGTCATTGGGAAGCGTCTGGCCAGTTGTATTTGGACGAGATATTGAGGCTACACGGGATACCTGCGTCGATTTGTTTCTGATCGGGATCGAGGTTTTGTGTCACGATTCTGGGGGGAGTTTACAGTCAGCTTTGGGGGACCCAGCTCAGATTCAGCACTGCATTCCACCCACAGACTGATGGCCAGTCTGAGCGCACTATACAGACCCTCGAGGATATGCTGCGAGCGTGCGTTATGGATTTTGGAGGGGGGTGGTACCGACACTTATCTTTGGTTGAGTTGCGTACAACAACAGCTATCAGGCGAGCATCCAGATGGCTCCGTTTGAGGCGTTGTATGGACGCAAGTGTCGGTCACCCTTGTATTGGAGTGATGTGGGTGAGAGGAGGACTTTGGGACCAGATCTTCTTTTGGAGGCTGAGGAGAAAGTCAGAGTTATTCGTCGACACCTTGAGGGTGGCCAGAGTCATCAGAGGAGTTATGCAGATACTCGACGGCGAGACCTAGAGTTTCAGATTGGTGACCATGTATTCTTAAAGGTCTCGCCTTCGAAAGGGGTCCGGAGATTTGGAGTGCGTGGGAAGCTTAGTCCCCGTTTGTTGGACCCTTTGAGGTACTTGAGAGGGTAGGCCCTGTGGCTTATAGAGTTGCTCTCCTCCACGTTGGCTCGTGTACACGATGTTTTTCATGTCTCAGCCCTGAGGAGATATGTCCTTTGATCCATCGCATGTGGTTGACTTCACTCCCGTGGAGATCGGTGAGGACCTGGTTTACGAGGAGCGGCCGTTGCGGATTCTTGCTCGTGAGGTGAGGGAATTGCGCAACCGGACCATTCCGTATGTGAAGATCTTATGGAGCAATCATGAAGAGCGAGAGGCTACTTGGAGCTAGAGACAGAGATGAGATCTGCATACCCTTTTCTGTTCGAGACTACTGGTTGAGGTACGCCTGTTCTACCTTACTTTGTTTCGAGGACGAAACATCCTTTTAGTGGGGGAGGATGTATATGGCACTGGTTCCCATGCAGCGGTTCTTCCGATGAATCCACTGTTGGAGCACCTAGTGTTGGTGTAATCTGGCCCATGGTGCATCAATGGGATGCCACAAGATGGACCCCTGTGTGTGTTATTAGCTGTGTAGGCCTTTCGGCTGAGTTTTCCGAAATTTCGAAAAAGAATTAGGCCAAACCTGAGGTCGGAAATGGATTCAGCACGGAAAAAACGCTTGAAAAACGGCTATTTGCTGTGTTAAATTCTGAGTCCGGATGCCCAAAAACGGACTCCCGGAAGTTTTTTTTTTTTCGCGCATTTCGGTGCATGGGAACAGCCGTGGACCAGCCCCTGCCACGTGGCAGCTTCTGATTGGGCCGGCGCCATACCGCTCGGTCCACAGAGCTTGGGCGCTGGTGCATGGACCGGCGCCTAGACACGCTGGCGGCTGCCCATTGGCGGGCTCACGCGGCTTGGTCCACGGGGGCGCGCGGTTGGTGCAGTGGACCGGGGCGGGCCACGTGGCTTCCTCTGGTTGTGTCGGTCCATACTCACCTGGCGTATGCGACGCGGCACAGTGCCACGTGGCAGACGCCGGTTGGCGGGTCAACGCACGCGCGACAGCGCGTGGACCGCGCCGGGCGCGCGCACGATGGACCCGCCGGGCCACGTGTCGCCCGCTGGTGGCGGCGCAGCGACCCGGGTGGGCCGCCGTGAACCGCGGCCCGTGGTCGCCGCCGTGGACCTCGCTACACGTGCGCGCCATGATTGATGGGCGATGTGCGCCGGGCGCGGGGAGCGGGGGCCCGGGACACGTGGCGGCCATCGGGTGGCCCCCGCACCGCTGTCCCCTGTTCGGGGGGACACGTGGCGGCAACCGGAATCAATCCGGAGGGCGCGCACAGTTGTTTGGCCGGGCCCAACACTGTAGGCTGCCCGAATGTTCCGGGGCGCCCGAAGTTGGGCCCGAAAGCCCCTTTGACTTGTCATTTTGGGCTGATTTCGGGTGAGGCCTATAAATAGGCCCCTTGGGGCTCATTTTTGAAGCTTTTCCCGAGAGTTTTAGCCCCTGAGCCCTTTACCAATTTTCTTTCTCTCCCTCTTGTGCATCTTCCGGCGAAGGTTCAAATTTTTGGAGGCCGCGACGATGGCGAACTTTCTGCATCGGGGTGCGGAGCGACGATCTACTGTTGGAGGCCCATTGTTTCGTCGCAGTTTAGTCTGGGAGGTCTACCGGGCTACCCCGACGTTATTTTTGGACGATTTCTGTGGTGACGGTTTCGTAAGAAGGTAAATCTACATTTTCCGTGTTGGACACTTTTTCTGGATCCGAGCTTTTCTTGGGGTTCTGGGTACATTTTTAACCCCCTTTGCGACTGTTGGTTGATTTGGACAGCACCTACTTGTCGGATTTTTATCTCCCCATTCAGGCATCGGAATTCGACGTTTCAGGAATCTATCGACATCTACTCTTCGCGAGGATCGCCGTCATATTTTTATTGGAATTTTTCGAGGAAGTTTTTCAAGTGAAAATTTCGTGTGAATGGGACTGTCACCACAGATTTTGGGATTTGGATTTTGTGTGGATTAAAGTGTAATTTTGGTTGTATGTTTGTACCCAGGAGGTTGTGAGCACTTCTACCGTGTTGTTAGATTGGTGGGATCTGTGATTTGTCTGTTTTGGGCTTTCTCAGCTGTACGATTCCGGGCAGTTAGCACTTTCAGGTGGGTGACCTTGCTTCCAAGAACTCTGGACTGTGTACTAATTCTATGTGTGTAGGATCATGCATGTTAGAAATTGGAGTATTAGCATGTGTAAAAACTGTATGTTGTATCTTGTATATCAGTTGATGAATCTTTTGATTCCTACACTATGTTAAGTAATGAAATCTTGGAATTTGACCTAGCACCCCTGTCATATGTATCATGTTCAGCCAGTCTGTAGAAAAACTCCAACTTGGGCTAGGTTCTTACTGCTTTAGACATTCCACATCACGATACTTCATTTCATTATGGACTTAGCTTTTCCTCGCCCGAGTTGTGGGACGAGAGGTCGGGGTGGTTGTGGGATGCATTTGCACTCGTGTCTGGGACCGAGTGGAGTTGATAGCAGTCTGTAGATTGATTTTCTTTGGGAGAGTGATAGTGATGGTAAATCTGGGTTCTTGAAAACTGTCAGAGAGACAGTGAGTTTCAGCTGTGTAGATTCCAAGCAGTGAGTGAGTCAGTGATTGGTTTGGTAGTCGGTCTTATTGATCGAGGATTAGATCATAGCCTGCATGAGCCACATTTGAGCTTTACAGAGATACTTTACAGTGATACTTATGGGTTACTTTGACTCGAGCGGGTCGCATCCCCTCGAGTGCCACTCCGGAGTAGGGCGAGACCGGGTTGTTGTACCGGCGTGAGTTGAGATGTTCTTTAGCGACTTGTTATTGCATTGTCCCTCTGCTGTGCTTTCGTGGCAGCCACGGACGCCCTACGTAAGTCCGCTCCTCCGGGACGTAACGGCAGTAGGTTGGCGCAGGTTTGACATGGACCCGATGTGGCAGTCAGTTTTTGATTGGGTGATCAGGGAGGAGAGTTAGTTGTGGCATTATGTTCTTTCTGTTCCACTGTTGAGCATCTAGATAGAGGCATAGTAGCTGTAGAGTTACCTTTCCCCGCTTTCCTTATAGCACTGCATATGTTACTTTTGCCTCTGGTAGACTTAGTGGGCAGACCGTCGGGCTTGTTGGCGGCACCCACTGAGAACTACTGTGGGATGTAGTTCTCACACCCGTCGTGGGGTGTTTTCTCCCCAGGGACTTCTGCTCCGGTTCTGCAGCTCTTGTTGCTGATCCAGCTCCTTCTGACCGAGGTAAGGGCGTCGCGAGATAGATCCCCTCCTGTCATCTTCAGTGTGTGAGTAGATGTACCCCAGTACCATTTTGGTGTGTGTTATGTCGAGTGACTATGGTAGTGAGGTTTTAGTTGTACCTGTCTTTCCGGCGTTTCTGAGAGACTCTTGTATTCTGGTGGAGATTGGTCTGTATATTTGTAAGTTGTAGTTTATTTTATGTATTTTATTCCAGCTTTTCTCTTTCAGCTCTGATATCTGCTAGTGTAGATGTTTCTTTGCAGGTTAGTCGCTACGCCCATACGGGGCTTCCCGTACGGCGGCGGATCTGTTGGCGAGCCGGGGCGCAGTATCGCCCCGGGGCGTGACATGCAGCCAACATAACTGTTCACCAGAAATTGGGTATGTCGATCCCTCTTCTCTAACTGGAAGGGTCCAACAAATAAATCATGACTTTCGCAAAATGTCTCGTCTCTCGCGCCCTATCATCCTAGGGTCTGCCAAAAGCCTAGGGTTTTCTAAGTCCCAACTGACCTATCCCTAAGCTCTGATACCAACTTAATCTGTCACGCCCCGGAACCCGGGCTCGCCACAGATCCGCCGTGCACACGGGATTTCCCGAGTACACAAGCGCTGGTAACCTGCTCCGATATAATATGAACAATAAAAGAGCATAATACAGAGCTGAAGTAGAAGAACCACATAGTATCTCAGACTGAAACTACAAATAAAGCTGTAATAAGTACAATAATCTCTCAGCTCACCAAATAGTACAACCCGCTGGCGGAAGCCAGACCCAAATAAAAGGAGAATACCACAGTCTGAGTGAAGGGTACAGCGTCTATTTACAGCACTCAATCTCACAGGAGATCTATCTATTCGGCGATCCCCTTACCTCGATCCGCAGCCGAAGGCCTAGCAGCTCCTGCAGATGACTCTGCAAAATAAGGAGAAGAAAGAAACAGAAAATAACAATAGGGGGTGAGAACCACCAGATAAACCAGCAGCCTCCCCTAGTGGGTAAAACCTCAACTCTAACGCACCCACTAGGACTACTAGAGGCAAAGGGAAAAGGGGAAGTGGTAAAATACATAGATGCTGAAAACAAAAACTACCACTACTATGCTGTCAAAACTGTATGCATGCATCAGAAATGGTATCTGTCCAATAAACCCAATCTAGACACCAGTAACAACTGGTACTGCCTGCTCAGCGGAATCTGCACACACGGCTCGAAACCGGGGATCGGCTCGCACGGCTCGCATCCCAACATAAGTATCAGACCGACACACACGGCTGGGTCTGAAAAAGCCCACCTCCGGTGGCACCCGAGGGGAGCGACCCACACGAGTAAAGCATCTCTGTCATCAGTATCTCAAGTATCTCTGTAGCACATATCTCAATATAGCAGGACTGGATCATAACTATGATCAAAGTGGGAAACTCCATCCACTACAGAAACCCAATCCCCAGCTGATGCAATAAACCAGACTCAACCCCAATCGATGGGCAAGGATAAATACATCTGGTCGACCGCCTACTGTCCGCGGTTATCGCAATACCCCACAAATCCACAATCTAAGCATGCAATCTCGACTACACTATCCCAAACCCCTTCTCACACTTGAGCAACAAGCCTCTGGATGCACAGGACAACAATGAAACATGTACAAATCCCAAGATGATAGTGTAGCAATAAATTGGCTAACTAATGAGCAGAAAGCAGGCCATTATTTAAAACCGTAAAAAGTGTCAAATATTTATTTTAAAAAGATTGATTGTTATAAAAGTTATGCATGCGAGATTAGCCTTTGTCCCAATCACAGGGTCCCATATAAGTTATCTGTGGGTTATATAAATTTTAGGAGAGTTCATCCCAGCGGTTCTCATCAATTGTCCTGTTAGTTGTCCTAATGGTTTCTCATCAATTGTCCTTATTGGTTAGTTTGTCCTGTTGTTTGTCCTGTTAGTTTTGTCCCATGGTTTTCATCAATTGTATTTTAGGGGAGTTATAATAATCCCAGTGATCTTGTCAAAAATGAGGTAAGCAACAACCGCCCACCTCGAGCAGCTCAAACTACCCCCAGCAAGCCTCCCTAGCTGTCCACAAGTCCTTAAGATCCGGCAAATCAGCGCACAGCTGTTCAAATAAATCCCAAATAGTCACGGAAAAGAGCGTTTTTCACCTCTAAACAAGGCTCAGGAAAATCCAGAAAAATTACGGTTGGTTCCTCGCGAAGAGTCGATCAGAAATGGCTCTTGTAACGCCTCGATCTGTGCTCCTACGCCAAGATAAAAATCGAGAAGTCCACATGCTGCGTCCAGAAATTTCCGACAGGCAACGAGGGATCAAAGAGGCCTCGGGAAGCGTGCCAAAAGTACGCAACCTGGAGCGAAGTGATCAACACAAAT
>JAQNDB010004879.1:0-21847 GCA_029204045.2 Tillandsia leiboldiana | reverse complement strand
ACCGGCCAAACGGGACAATACGGAAATAGTAGTGCATAAATAGAAAGAGGAATTCAACACCACACGACCCCACAATGGTATCGAGAAACCACACAATAACCTACATTTCTGAATGAAATGCAGAGAAGGTAAATAAACAGGCATACTAGGGGCTCCCTCAGACCGACTGCTACCAACTCGCCTCACCGTCGCCTACCTCTACCCCCTGGAGGTACCTGTCACAGAGTGGGTAGTCAGCGACACTATCATCAAAATAGTACTAAAGCAGTAAAGTAATACCAAGCCACAAAGTGGCTAGCCGGAACAACCGCTCTACTCGTAATGGTAACTCGCAACCACCTGTACCACCCCTTAGCACATGCAACCCCCGGTAACACCTGTAACACCTGACCGCGTCGGGATCCAATCCCGGCGGTCTCACACCTGACTACATCGGAGCCAATCCCGCAGTCCCCACACCTGACCGTGTCGGGATCCAATCCCGGCGGTCTCACACCTGACTACATCGGGATCCAACCCGGCATTCCCTCGACTGCCTCGACCCCCCAGCGGTCAGGGGGGGGGCCCCCCACTACGTCACCTCGTGGGGTAACACGGTCAAAGACCGCCTTTCCGAAAAGAGCACCCTTTGCGGTGGCCAAACCGCGGTTGCGCGTGTCGCAGCTCGAGCATAAGTAACAGTACCCAAGTAACCAAGTAACCAGTATCCAAGTAACCATGTCACCATGTCACTGGGGTAAGGTAGTACATCATAGACCATCAACGTTAGTACCGTTAAATAATGAAAAGTCCCTGTCGGATTACCAACATAATACTCACCTCGACCGTAAACCCACCTTGTTGTCGCGCTCCTGACTGATGTAGGTTCTCTCGCTCTCGGGTGCCCGCCCCGGACCTACACAATCTGTCATATAGGAGTCAGCGACTTAAGGCTTTGTCAGACTAATGATTAGAGCGCCCTGCGCCCTCTCACCTTGCGTATAATACGCACAGGTACGCGCCTGTCCCCGTACGGCTGGGCGTGTACTAACAGCGTTGGCCGTCCGCATGCGGAGGTGCCCGCAGCGGCGGCGCCCGCATGCGGCGGTGCCCGCAAGCGGCAGCGCCCGTATGCGGCGGCGCCCGCATGCAGCGGCGCACAACGGCGGCGCCCACATGCGGCAGCCCGCAGCGGCCGTGCCCGCATGCGGGGCGCCCGCAAGCGGCGCGCCCGCATGCGGGGGCGCCCTCATGCGGCAGCCCGCAAGCGGCCGTGCTCGCATGCGGGGCGCCCGCAAGCGGCGCGCGCCGCCTGCGGGGGCGCCCGCATGCGGCAGCCCGCAAGCGGCCGTGCCCGCATGCGGAGGCGCCCGCAAGCGGCGCGCCCGCATGCGGGTGCGCCCGCATGCGGCAGCCCGCAAGCGGCGCCCCTGCATGCGGGGCGCCCGCATGCGGCAGCCCGCAAGCGGCGCGCCCGCATGCGGGGCGCCCGCATGCGGCATCCCGCAAGCGGCGCGCCCGCAGCGGCAGTCCGCATGCGGTGCCGCCCGCAAGCGGCGGCGCCCGCATGCGGCAGTCCCGCATGCGGTGCCGCCGTGCGCGCCGGATTCCCGCGCGGCCCATGCCCCCCTTCCTTTTTCCTTTCCCCCCCCCCCCCCCCCCCCCCGTCCGCTTCAACCAAGAATGGGGCGAGAAGGCAAAACCCTAGCGTGCTCACCTCGGTTGTCGGAGGAAGAGGCGATCCGGGCCTGCGCGTTCGGCTACAAGGAATGTGAGGACGCCTCCTTCTCCTTCCTTGGTCTCGCCTCTTGGTCCTCCGTGCATGGTGAGGAAGCGGAAGATTTGTTTGGGAAATAGAAGGGTTGGGGAAATGGGGTTTCGTACGTAGGGGAATTGTGGGAATACGGGTAGTTAAGGGGGAGTGTGGGGTTTAGGGGAGTGGTAGTTAAAGGGAGTTACGGGTGGTTATGGGAGAAGGGGTAGTTAGAGGGAGTGGGTGGTTATGGGAGTTACGGGTAGTGGGTAGGAGTGGGTAGTTATGGGAAGTTAACGGGTAGTTAAGTGGTAGGTAGAGGGGGTATTATGGGAGTTAACGGGTAGTTAAGGGTAGTTAGCGGGGGTAGTTATGGGAAGTTACGTTTTGTTTAAGGGGAGTTTATAACGAGCGGGGGGGATGGGGGGAAATAACGGGAACGGTTAAGTTGGTAAAAAAGGTAAAGAACTCCAGTTCAATGTTACCACGGGTCCAAATCAGGTGCGAACTAGAGTCCGGTCCGTCTAAGTACCCGCTTAACCATCTGAGCCGTATAGCTACCTTCCGGAATTTATTTCGGGAGATTCCGGCGTCGGAATTCAGAACCGATTTCGCCCGCCACTCTCCGTTTCGCGAGCCCTATTAACTAAAAATACCCGCGGGCCCCGACGGTCTGTCCGGAAACAAGTAATTATTCGATCATCCCCCAATCCCCCCGAAACGAAAAGCGGAAATAACGAACCAAAAGTAGACCCTTAAAATATTTTAAACTAGCGCTATTACACCACTCACCTTTTAAAACGAGTTTCGTCCTCGAAACTCAAACCTGATTTGCGGTAAAGAGATAAGGATAGCCCTCTCTCATCTTCGACTCTAGTTCCCACGTCGCTTCCCGCTCCTCGTGGTTGCTCCAGAGCACCTTCACATAGGGAATGTCTCGGTTTCGAAGCGTCTTACTTTCTCTTGCTAGTATTCGTACAGGGGTTTCCTCGAAACTTAGGTCCTCCTTTAGTTCGAGTGTCGAGACGTCCAGCACATGCGACGGGTCGGGGAGGTATTTCTTGAGCATCGACACGTGGAACACGTCATGAATCCGGTTGAGGTTCGGTGGTAGGGCAAGGCGGTAAGCCACTGGGCCGATCCGTTCCAGGATCTCGAATGGTCCCACGAACCGCGGGCTTAGCTGCCTTTTAACCCGAATCGCTTGATTCCCCTGGACGGCGAGACCCGCAAAAACACGTGTTCTCCCACCTGGAACTCTAAATCGCGGCGTCTCGATCCGCGTAGCTCTTTTGTCGGCTCTGGGCGGTTAATAGGCGCTGTCTGATGAGGCGCACTTTCCCTTCTGTTTCTTCCACCAAGTCGGGTCCCAAGAGCTTTCGTTCTCCCAAGTCGTCCCAACAGATCGGGGATCGGCAGCGTCTCCTGTATAAAGCTTCGTAGGGTGCCATCAGTATACTGGCATGGTGGCTATTGTTGTAAGCGAATTCTACAAGTGGTAGGTAACGCTCCCAACCGACTCCCCAATCGAGTACACAGGCCCGAAGCAGGTCCTCTAGCGTCTGTATCACTCGCTCCGACTGCCCGTCTGTCTGAGGGTGGAAGGCTGTGCTGAAGTGCAATTTAGTCCCCAGGGCTTGTTGCAGACTCTGCCAAAACTTTGAGACAAAACGCGTGTCTCTGTCTGATGTGATCGACGCCGGTACCCCATGCAGTCTCACAATCTCGCTGAGATAGACTTGAGCCAACCGCTCTCTGGTCCAGGTTGTGTGAATCGGCAGGAAGTGTGCTGACTTAGTTAGCCGGTCCTACCACAACCCATATTGTGTCGTGTCCTTGTGGTGAATGTGGGAACCCGGTGACGAAGTCCATGGTGATATGATCCCACTTCCACTCCGGTACCGGTAAGGGTTGTAATTTTCCCGCCGGTCGTTGGTGTTCCGCCTTTATTTGTTGACACACCAGGCAATGTGCTACAAATTGGGTTACATCCCTCTTCATCTTGGGCCACCAGAAGGTCTGCTTGAGGTCCCTGTACATCTTTGTGCCTCCTGGATGCGCTGTATAAGGGGCGCTGTGTGCCTCGGACAGAATTTCCTTCTTTAATTCCGGAGTATCCGGCACGCAAATCTGCCCGCGGAACCGTAGGGTATCATCGCTTTTTAATGAAAAGTCCCCTTCCTGGTCCAGTGAGATCTTGTCTCTTACGAGCTGTAAGTGCGTGTCCGCCTGCTGTCCCTCTCGAATCTTTTCTAACAGTGTTGGCTTGACTACCAGAGTTAAAAGTTGCGCAACCGTGCCCGCTGACACTACTTCTAACCCTAGTCGAGAAAATTCTGCGATCAAGTCGCTCTGCTCAGTTATCGCACCTACCGATCCTCCCTCCAGTCGCCCCTTCCTGCTCAGAGCGTCTGCTACCACGTTTGCTTTCCCGGGGTGGTATTGGATCGTTAGGTCGTAATCCTTCAGTAATTCAAGCCACCGCCTCTGCCGCAGGTTTAGTTCCTTTTGTGTGAACAGGTATTTAAGACTTTGGTGATCTGAGAAGATGTTACAATGGACACCAAAGAGATAGTGTCTCCATAACTTCAGGACGAAGACCACTGCAGCCAGCTCCAGGTCGTGTGTTGGGTAGTTTCTTTCGTAGTCCTTTAGTTGCCTAGATGCATAGGCTATTACCTTCCCCTGCTGCATTAGCACACCCCCAAGGCCGATTCTTGAAGCGTCGCAGTACACCTCATAGTCCTCACCGGGTGTTGGTAGTACAAGAATCGGTGCCTCGGTTAGCCTTCTTTTGAGTTCTTCAAAACTTTCCTGGCATTTGGCCGTCCATACAAACTTTTCTCCTTTCTTGGTCAACCGGTTGAGAGGGGTCGCAATCTTCGAGAAACCCTCGACAAAGCGTCTATAATACCCCGCCAGCCCCAAGAAACTGCGGATCTCCGTCACCGTTGTGGGCGGCTTGCCAGTCTATCACCGATTCCACCTTCTTGGGGTCTACGGCGATTCCTTTTGCCGAGATCACATGCCCCAGGAATCCTACTTCGCGTAGCCAGAACTCACACTTTTTGAGCTTAGCGAACAGCTTCTGCTCCCTGAGGGTTTGGAGAATCGTTCGTAAGTGATCCTCGTGCTCCTCGTCGGTGGATGAGTATATTAGTATATCATCGATGAAGACCACCACGAACCGATCTAAGAATGGTCTGAAGACCCGGTTCATCATGTCCATAAAGACTGCGGGGGCGTTCGTAAGTCCGAACGGCATGACCGTAAACTCGTAATGGCCATACCGGGTCCGGAAAGCGGTCTTCGGAATGTCCTCGTTCCGAACCCGGAGCTGGTGGTAGCCAGACTGTAGATCAATTTTTGAAAAGACCGTCGCTCCACGTAGTTGATCGAAGAGGTCGTCGATTCTGGGCAAGGGGTACTTATTTTCACCGTGACCTTGTTTATTCCTCTGTAATCGATACAGAGTCGCAGGCTCCCATCCTTCTTCCGTACGAAAAGCACTGGTGCGCCCCAGGGTGACACACTCGGCCGGACAAACCCTTTGTCCAAGAGGTCTTCCAGCTGCGCTTTTAACTCCTTCAACTCCGCGAAGGCCATTCGGTAGGGTGCCTTCGTTATAGGTTGAGTACCTGGCAAGAGTTCAATAGGGAACACCACCTCCCTTTCAGGGGGTATCCCAGGCAGCTCCGTCGGAAAGACATCGGGAAAGTCCCTCACCACCGGGATGTCTGAAGGTGTCGTCGAGGGTCGAGTAACCAGATCTACCGATGCCAAAAAGGCTACACACCCACCCTCTATCAGACTCCTGGCTCGAGTCGCTGAGATGACTGCCGGGAAGGAGGTGCTTTTGCACGCTAGGTACGCATTCTTAGGGAAACTTGGTTCTTGTAGTTGTACCATCCGCTTATCGCAGTCGATAAGCGCTTGGTACCTTGAGAGCCAGTCCATGCCCAGAATAACGTCGTACTCCTTCAAGGGAATCACAATTAAATCCCAAGGGCAAAATAGCCGCCCTAGCTTAATCGGGCAAGTGGCTACCAAAGTAGTCGCCTCCAGCGTCCCACCCGCGGTCTGGACCGTCAGTCTACTTTGAAGAGGTGTTTCCTCGAGGTCATGCGAAAACACGTACTCGCGAGAAATGAACGAGTGCGTTGCTCCGGTATCAAAGAGGGTCCTAGAACGTGAATTTAAAATGGAAGTTATACCTGCAAGTACGTGCTCCGGCGGGTCCGATTCCTGGCGGTTCATGGAATAAATTCGCCCGCCCGGTTGAGGTTGCCTATCCTCCTCGCGCCGCGTAGCCGGGGGCCTAGAAGCCGACCCCATAGGGGCTTTCCCCCGCCCCAAATATTGTGGTGACGGAGTGGAAGCGGCAGAGGAGGCTGATCCCACGGTAAGGGGGCAGTTGCGGCGGAAGTGCCCCTGCTTACCGCAACGGAAGCAATGGTCGGCTCTTTGGGAGCAACCTAACGCTCCATGCGCTCCCCCACAGATCACGCAAGGCCCGTCTCTTGGCCTCGCCTCTCCCGTAAGTGCGCTCCGTGCTCCCGACTGTGCCCTCCACCGCTTGGGAAGTCGGTTTCCAGCAGATGACCCCCCTCCATAGCTCTGCTGTTGCCGCTTCCTATCTTCATGCTGTGCCGGGACCTCCCTCCTAGCGCGGGTAACGGCAATCCCACGCTCTACGATAGTGGCCCGGTCAACCACCTTCTGGAACGTATGCAAGTCAGCGGCTTGAACCACCTGGAAAATATCACTTCGCAACCCATCCACGAATAGTTGCGCCTTGTGGGGTTCATCCCTTATAACGAAAGGGACGCAATTGGCCAGGCGCACAAATTCGCGCTGATACTCCATGACTGTCTTGTTCCCTTGCTGAATATGGTTCAGGTCGTCCTCCAGTTTCTTCTTGACGCTATTTGTGAAGAAGGCCCCAAACAATTCCTGCTTGAACGTCGTCCACAATAGTAACACGGTGCCCTGGGTAGGATCAGGACGCACCGTCTTCCACCATAGACGAGCGTTCCCCTCCAAAAAGTGAACTGCCAGAGGGACGCGTTCGGGGTCTTCAATGAGTAGGTCCTCAAACAATTTTTCCATCGTTCCCACCCACTTTTCGACTACCCAGGGATCAGTCGTCTCCCCCTCGAACGTGGGTGGTTCGAACTTCATGAAATCCGTCAGATTGGCCCGCACACGCTCTCGTTCCGCCCGCGTAACCGTCCCTCCCCTGGCAACGGCGGCGGCCGCGGGGGGTACTCCCGCCGAGAGCCCCCGGCGCCGGCCCCACGAACGCTGATGCAGGTGCTGCCATCGGCGCCGTGGTTTGGGTATGTGCTAGCCCGGCTGTTGCCGCCGGTAGGGGGGTTGCCCCTACCCCAGTACCTGTCGCTTGCGGTACTGCGGCCGGTGCAATTGGTTCTGCTGGAGTGGCGGGAGCGATCGGTTGCTGCTGCGTCAATTGACGCACACGATCCGTAAGGGTCGCCATCTCCCCCGCCATCTCTCTCAATTGTTGCCGCAGGAGCTGGGTTTCTGCAGCTGCCGACGTCGTCGCATCTGTCCCTACCTCCTCGGCCGACGCTCTGGTCCGTACCATTGTCTGTACAGACATACCAACCAAAGCTTAGCACTCATCTCTGCTAGATGAATCATCGTAAAATTGAGAGAGAAAAGAAGCATTATCTATAAATCCCCTCCCCGATCTCTCACGTCTTAGCCCTTAAACCCTGCACATTTCATTTATTCGTAGTTAAGTGTGATATCTCGGTGGATGTTGGGCCGTCACTGTTGTGATTAAAGCAAGTCTCTGATACCATCTAAATCTGTCACGCCCCGGGGGTTTTATTTTAGCGGAAACGATACTTCAAAGTACGCGCAAAGTGCGTACTAATTTTTTTTTTTTGTTTAGATTGTTTATAAACCTCCTTCCCCGGCGCGTGCCCAGACCCGCCACATATACAGATTTACTCGAAAATCGGGCAGAGTCTCCTCTGTATATGCACGGCGTCGCGGCTGCTACGATAGCCGATTATGAGCAATCATTTTTCCCATTTAATCACAACAGTTCGAAGTAGTACGGTGCATGAAGACTAAACAATACCCGTGGCCAATCAAGTTGAAAGGATAAACTCACAGTTTTGAAAGCAGGTCCACACGACCCAAGGTTTTTTTTGAAGACAGTTTGAAAAGATGCCATAAATCCACAGGTTTTGGAAAACAGGTCCACACGACCCAGATTTTTAAAAATAGTTTTCGAAGTTCTTTTCTTTTCTAGTCATGTTGCTTTGAAAGCGGCCAAACGGGGACAATAACGGAAATAGTAGTGCATAAATAGAAAGAAAGAATTCAACATCCACACGACCCCACAAGGGTATCGAGAACCACACAATAACCTACAGTTCTGAATGAAATGCAGAGAAGGTAAATAAAACAGCATACTAGGGCTCCCTCAGACCGACTGCTACCAACTCGGCCTCACCGTCGCCTACCTCTACCCCCTGGAGGTACCTGTCACAGAGTGGGTAGTCAGCGACACTATCATCAAAATAGTACTAAAGCAGTAAAGTAATACCAAGCCACAAAGTAATGCTAGCCGGAACAACCGCTCTACTCGTAATGGTAACTCGCAACCACCTGTACCACCTGTAGCACCTGCAACCCCGGTAACACCTGTAACACCTGACCGCGTCGGGATCCAATCCCGGCGGTCTCACACCTGACTACATCGGGATCCAATCCCGGCAGTCCCACACCTGACCGCGTCGGGATCCAATCCCGGCGGTCTCACACCTGACTACATCGGGATCCAATCCCGGCAGTACCATCGCTGCCTCAGACCCCCCAGCGGTCAGGGGCCCCCCACTACGTCACCTCGTGGGGTAACACGGGTCAAAGACCGCCTTTCCGAAAAAGAGCACCCTTTGCGGTGGCCAAACCGCGGGTGCGCGTGTCGCAGCTCGAGCATAAGTAACCAGTAACCAAGTAACCAAGTAACCAAGTATCCAAGTAAACATGTCACCATGTCACGGGGTAAGGTAGTACATCATAGAAACCATCAACGTTAGTACCGTTAAATAATGAAAAGTCCCTGTCGGATTACCAACATAATACTCAGCCTCGACCGTAAACCCACCTTGTTGTCGCGCTCCTGACTGATGTAAGGTTCTCTCGCGTCTCGGGTGCCCGCCCGGACCTACACGAATCTGTCATATAGGAGTCAGCGACTTAAGGCTTTGTCAGACTAATGATTAGAGCGCCCGGCGCCCTCTCACCTTGCGTATAATACGCACAGGTACGCGCCTGGTCCCGTACGGCTGGGCGGTGTACTAACAGCGTGAGGCCGTCCGCATGCGGAGGTGCCCGCAAGCGGCGGCGCCCGCATGCGGCGGTGCCCGCAAGCGGCAGCGCCCGTATGCGGCGGCGCCCGCATGCAGCGGCGCACAAGCGGCGGCGCCCACATGCGGCAGCCCGCAAGCGGCCGTGCCCGCATGCGGAGGCGCCCGCAAGCGGCGCGCCCGCATGCGGGGGCGCCCTCATGCGGCAGCCCGCAAGCGGCCGTGCTCGCATGCGGAGGCGCCCGCAAGCGGCGCGCCCGCATGCGGGGGCGCCCGCATGCGGCAGCCCGCATGCGGCGCGCCCGCATGCGGGGGCGCCCGCATGCGGGGGCGCCCGCATGCGGCAGCCCGCAAGCGGCCGTGCCCGCATGCGGAGGCGCCCGCAAGCGGCGCGCCCGCATGCGGGTGCGCCCGCATGCGGCAGCCCGCAAGCGGCGCGCCCGCATGCGGGGGCGCCCGCATGCGGCAGCCCGCAAGCGGCGCGCCCGCATGCGGGGGCGCCCGCATGCGGCATCCCGCAAGCGGCGGCGCCCGCATGCGGCAGTCCGCATGCGGTGCCGCCCGCAAGCGGCGGCGCCCGCATGCGGCAGTCCGCATGCGGTGCCGCCGTGCGCGCCGGATTCCCGCGATGCCCATGCCCCCTTCTTTTTCCTTTCCCCCCCCCCCCTCTCGTCCGCTCCAACCAAGAATGTGGCGAGAAGGCAAAACCCTAGCGTGCTCACCTCGGTTGTCGGAGGAAGAGGCGATCCGGGCCTGCGCGTTCGGCTACAAGGAATGTGAGGACGCCTCCTTCTCCTTCCTTGGTCTCGCCTCTTGGGTCCTCCGTGCAGTCGGTGAGGAAGCGGAAGGATTTGGTTGGGAAATAGAAGGGTTGGGGAAATGGGGTTTCGTACGTAGGGGAATTGTGGGGAATACGGGTAGTTAAGGGGGAGTGTGGGGGTTTAAGGGGAGTGGGTAGTTAAAGGGAGTTACGGGTGGTTATGGGGGAATGGGTAGTTAGAGGGAGTGGGTGGTTATGGGAGTTACGGGTAGTGGGTAGGAGTGGGTAGTTATGGGAGTTACGGGTAGTTAAGGGTAGTTAGAGGGGGTAGTTATGGGAGTTACGGGTAGTTAAGGGTAGTTAGAGGGGGTAGTTATGGGAGTTACGGTTTGTTTAAGGGGAGTTATACGACGGGGGGGGGAAAATAACGGGAACGGTTAAGTTGGTAAAAAGGGAAAGAACCCAGTTCAAGTTAAAACGGGTCCAAATCAGGTGCGAACTAGAGTCCGGTCCGTCTAAGTAACCCGCGTTAACCATCTGAGCCGTTAGCTACCTTCCGGAATTTATTTCGGGAGATTCCGGCGTCGGAATTCAGAACCGATTTCGCCGCCACTCTCCGTTTCGCGAGCCCTATTAACTAAAAATACCCGCGGGCCCCGACGGTCTGTCCGGAAACAAGTAATTATTCGATCATCCCCCAATCCCCCCGAAACGAAAAGCGGAAATAACGAACCAAAAGTAGACCCTTAAAATATTTTAAACTAGCGGCTATTACAATGTGTGGATGTTGAGACAATCATGTGATGTTGGGTACACATACTTTATGAAACTGTGTTTTCGGTTGATGTTTTTATGAATGCGTCGTGTGGACGCGGGTTTTCAATTATAAAAAAGATTTGCGAAAACGACTTTAGAAAACTGAGTGTCGTGTGGGCACTATTTTTAAACCTAGTAGATTTCCATTCAAACAGATTGATGCGCAGGTATGCGCTGTGAGGACCCGAATCCCCGCGATAGGATTACTGTTGGATCAGCAGCTTATGGAGGCCTTTGTTGGGTGTTGGAGGTGTTTGTGCGCGTATCGGACTCAAGAAATGGTCTCAGCGCGAAATTTGGGTTAAGATTTCCTATTTGGATGCCTTCGACAAATTTTAGAAGTGGAATTGGGTAAAACGGATATCGGATTTGGACTCAGCGTGCGAAAACAATGAAAATGGACTATTTACTTGTATTTTTTGGAGCCCGTATACCCAAACACGGATTTCGAGGCATGGGGTACTGTTTCGGCGGTCGGGGCAGCGCTGGCGGTGACGGGCAGGCGGCGGAGCGGCTGTGGGCAGCGGCTCGGGCAGAGGAGTGGGCCGGCCGGTCCACGGGGCTGGGCGTGCACCGGGGGTGGAGCACGTGGCGGCTCCTGGTTGGCCGGCGCAACAGGCGCGGTCCACGGGAGCGCACGCGAAGCCGTGGACCAGGGCGGGGCCACGTGGTGGCCCCGGGTTGGCCGGTCCACGTGCGCTCAGTCCACGAGCGGAGCTGGGCAGGTAGCCGTACCGCGCCGGCAGGTGGTCGTACCGCGCGGGCCAGGCGGGAACGTTGTGCGCGTGCCACGTGTCGCGCAGCGGTTGGCTGGCGCCAACCGCCCGCGTGCGTGGGTGTGCCACGCGGCGCGCCCCGGTTAGCCGGCTCCGTTGTTTGCTGTTGTGGGGCGACGTGGCGCTTCCTGGATGATCCGGGCACTGGATGGACGGCTCCGGATTGGGGGAAAATTGGATTACTGTAGCCGCCCAGATGATTCGGGCGCCCGGAACTGGGGACCCAGATGGAATTTCCTGGTTTGTTCTGTTTTGGCTATAAATAGCCTCCTTTACTGCGCGTTTGAGCCTTTTTTCCGAGCTCCTCTCCCTGTGAGGTCTGTAGTAAACTTGTTCTTCTTCTTGTTCTGCATCTCTTGAAGGATTCTCGGAATTTTTGGAGGCCGCAGCATTGGCATTTTCTGCGACGCGGCGCACTTCGACGCTCCTTCATTTGTTGCTCCTTCCGCCGCTTTTTAGTCCGCGAGACCCCCTGGACTACTCCAATGGAATTTTGAGCTGATTTTTACAGAAGCACGTTCATGAGAGGTACACCTTCGATTTTTGTGTTGATCACTTCGCCTCATTTTGGGTTTTTGGCACGGTTCCTGAGGTATCTTTTGACCCCTTGTACCGCTGCGAGGTATTGGACAGCGGTGGAGTATTGTTGGGATTTCTCGGCCTACGGGCATCGGAACGAGATGTATGAGGACTCGATTGACATCTACGCTTCGATGGGAACGCACTCGTATTTTTATCATATTTTTTGGAGGACTCTTCTAAGGTGATATTTAAGCTTCTTTGGGACTAATTTTTCGCAAATTTGCGATTGTGGATAGATTGGCGTACCGCGATGTTCTATTTGTATCTTGGCCTACAGGTGTCGGAATGAGGAGTATAAATACTCGATTTGCATCTACTTGTCGCGAGGATCGCAACCGTGATCTTTTCTAGATTTTTCGGAGGACTGCACGTAGTTGAAAATCCCCTTTCTCTTTGCTGGATTGTAAAAACAGCAAACGCTGTTTAGTGTGTGTGGGGTATTGATTAGTGTGTTGTGGTTGTAATGTTGGTTTGAGCAGAGGCTTGTGCGACCGAGTACCGAGGGTGTGGTTTTGGTGAATTTTTGGTAGTGAGTGACTGCACACTTCACCGACTTCTGCTTTGCCTGCGGAAAGCGTTTCAGGTGGGTTGCTTCAACTCCAGAACCGGTGGACGGTTCTCTAATTCTATCTGATAGAATGCATGCATGTTAGTGTACCAATATATGGTTGAGATGTAAGCTCGGTAAATGGTATTTGTTGAGAAATTGCAAGATATGATATTCATGTTATGCCTAATGAAACTTGCAAGATTTAGATATGTAGGGCCCCAGAACCCCATGTAGCTTTTTCCCCGTGAATCCACTGTGTGAAACACCTATCATGGTGTGTCTGGCCCATAGTGCATCAAAGGGGTGCCACAGATGGACCCAGTGAGGTATCTAGAGCTGGTTTGGCTTTCGGCTGCTTTTGCCGAATTTTAAAAAGGGTTTTGGGCCAAACAGAGGTTGGATTTGGATCCAGTGCGGAAAAACACCTGAAAACGTCTATTTGCTTGTATTTTTCTGAGTCCGGATGCTCAAAAACGGGCTCTCGGAAGTTTTCAGTGGAATCGGGTGCATGGGGGAGACCGTAGACCGGCTGGGTGCCACGTGGCGGCCTGTTATTGGTCGTTTTATGAGTGCGGTCCACAGATCAGCGCCGGGTGGCGCATAGACCCGGCGCGGGGACACGTGGCGCCCCAGGAGTGGCCGGCGCGCGATGCGCGGTCCACGGAACTCCGCGCGGGTGCATAGACCGGGCGAGGGGACACGTGGTAGCATGTGATAGGCGGGCTCACACGGCGCGGTCCACGGAGGTGCATGCCGGAGCCTCGGGAAGCTTGCGCGCGTGGGGGGCAGGTGGCGCGGCCGGCGAGGCGCACGTGGGCGCGGTCGGCGGGTCGCGCGGGTGGGCCACGTGGCCCAGCCATTGGCTGGCGCCACCCACCCGCGTTGACGGGGGCGCGCCACATGGCGGCGTCCGAAGAGCCTTGTGTTACGGCTTTTTGTGTTGGCATATTTCGTGAGTTGAGTCGGAGTCTTGAAGTGATCAAATTGTCAATCAGCAATTGAAGACTCAGAGAAGATTCAACAAGAGCTCAAGTTGACACTCAGTGTTTTGAGTCTTGAAGATTGAAGTTGAAGAATTGTGGATCATATACATCAATCTCAAGGAAAATGGATTCGGAATGATCAGGTACGTTTAACTAAATAATTTTGGTGATCCGAATACATTTGTGTAGTTTAGAAACACTTGGATAAGTTTTCTGTCACGCCCCGGGGGTTTTATTTTAGCGGAAATGATACCTCAAAGTACGCGTAAAGTGCGTACATCTTTTTTTTTTTGTTTAGAAACCTCCTTCCCCGGCGCGTGCCCAGACCCGCCACATATACAGATTCACTCGAAAATCGGGCAGAGTCTCCTCTGTATATGCACGGCGTCGCGGCTGTTACAATAGTCGAGCATAAGCAACCATTTTCCCTTTTAATCACAACAGTTCGAAGTAGTACGGTGCATGAAGACTAAACAATACCCGTGGCCAGTCTAGTTGAAAGTAAAAACTCACCGTTTGAAAACAGGCCCACACAGCCTTAGGTTTTGAAAACAGATTGGAAAACGGCATAAATCCACGAGGTTTAGAAAACGGCCCAACGGGAACAATAAAGGAATTAGTAGTGCATAACCAGCAAGAAAGTACTCAACATCCACACGACCCCACAAGGGTATCGAGAACCACACAATAACCTACTGTTCTGAATGAAATGCAGAGAAAGTAAATGATACAGCATACTAGGGCTCCCTCAGCCCGTCTGCTACCACCTCGGCCTCACCGTCGCCTACCTCTACCCCCTGGAGGTACCTGTCACAGAGTGGGTAGTCAGCGACACTATCATAAGAGTAGTACTAAAACAGTAAAGTAATACCAAGTCACCAAAGCAAGACTAGCCGGAACAACCGCTCTACTCGTAACGGTAACTCGCAACCACCTGTACCACCTGTAACACCTGTAACCCTGGTAACACCTGTAACACCTGACCGCGTCGGGCACCGGACCCGGCGGTCTCACACCTGACTACATCGGGATCCAATCCCACGGTAGTCTCACACCTGACCACATCGGGATCCAATCCCACGGTGGTCTCACACCTGACCACATCGGGATCCAATCCCACGGTGGTCTCACCGCTCGCACCTCGCTGCCTCAAACCCCCCAACTGTCAGGGGCCCCCCACTATGTCACCTCGTGGGGTAACACGGGTCAGAGACCGCCTTTCCGGAAAAGAGCACCCTTTGCGGTGGCCAAACCGCGGGTGCGCGTGTCGCAACTCGAGCATAAGTAACCAAGTAACCAAGTAACCAAGTAACCAAGTAACCAAGTAACCAAGTAACCATGTCACCATGTCACGGGGTAAGGTAGTACATCATAGAAACCATCAGTGTTAGCGCTGATTAATAATAAAAGTCCCTTTCGGATTACCAACACAATACTCAGCCTCGGCCGTAAACCCACCTTGTTGTCGCGCTCCTGACTGATGTAAGGTTCTCTCGCGTCTCGGGTGCCCGCCCGGACCTACACGAATCTGTCATATAGGAGTCAGCAACTTAAGGCTTTGTCAGACTAATGATTAGAGCGCCCGGCGCCCTCTCACCTTGCGTATAATACGCACAGGTACGCGCCTGGCCCCGCACGGCTGGGCGGTGTACTAACAGCGTGCGGCCGTCCGCATGCGGAGGTGCCCGCAAGCGGCGGCGCCCGCATGCGGCGGTGCCCGCGAGCGGCAGCGCCCGCATGCGGCGGCGCCCGCATGCGGCGGCGCACAAGCGGCGGCGCCCACATGCGGCAGCCCGCAAGCGGCTGTGCCCGCATGCGGAGGCGCCCGCAAGCGGCGCGCCCGCATGCGGGGGCGCCCGCATGCGGCAGCCCGCAAGCGGCGCGGCCGCATGCGGGGGCGCCCGCATGCGGCAGCCCGCAAGCGGCCGTGCCCGCATGCGGAGGCGCCCGCAAGCGGCGCGCCCGCATGCGGGGGCGCCCGCATGCGGCAGCCCGCAAGCGGCGGCGCCCGCATGCGGCAGCCCGCATGCGGCGCCGCCCGCAAGTGGCGGCGCGCATGCGGCAGCCCGCATGCGGTGCCGCCCGCAAGCGGCAGCCCGCATGCGGCAGCCCGCATGCGGCGCCGCCCGCAAGCGGCGGCGCCCGCATGCGGCAGTCCGCATGCGGTGCCGCCCGCAAGCGGCGGCGCCCGCATGCGGCAGTCCGCATGCGGAGCCGCCGTGCGCGCCGGATTCCCGCGATGCCCATGCCCCCTTCTTTTTCCTTTCCCCCCCCCCTCTCGTCCGTTCCAACCAAGAACGGGGCGAGAAGGCAAAACCCTAGCGTGCTCACCTCGGTTGTCGGAGGAAGAGGCGATCCGATCCTGCGCGTTCGGCTACAAGGAATGTGAGGACGCCTCCTTCTCCTTCCTTGGTCTCGCCTCTTGGGTCCTCCGTGCAGTCGGTGAGGAAGCAGAAGGATTTGGTTGGGAAATAGAAGGGTTGGGGAAATGGGGTTTCGTACGTAGGGGAATTGTGGGGAATACGGGTAGTTAAGGGGGAGTGTGGTGGTTTAAGGGGAGTGGGTAGTTAAAGGGAGTTACGGGTGGTTATGGGGGAATGGGTAGTTAGAGGGAGTGGGTAGTTATGGGAGTTACGGGTAGTGGGTAGGAGTGGGTAGTTATGGGAGTTACGGGTAGTTAAGGGTAGTTAGAGGGGGTGGGTAGTTATTGGAGTTACGGGTAGTTAAGGGTAGTTAGAGGGGGTTGGTAGTTATTGGAGTTACGGGTAGTTAAGGGTAGTTAGAGGGGGTGGGTAGTTATGGGAGTTACGGTTTGTTTAAGGGGAGTTATACGACGGGGAAAAATAACGGGAACGGTTAAGTTGGTAAAAGGGAAAGAACCCAGTTCAAGTTAAAACGGGTCCAAATCAGGTGCGAACTAGAGTCCGGTCTGTCTAAATAACCCGCGTTAACCATCTGAGCTGTTAGCTACCTTCCGGAATTTATTCCGGGAGATTCCGGCGTCGGAATTCAGAACCGATTTCGCCGCCGCTCTCCGTTTCGCGAGTCCTATCAACTAAAAATAGCCGCGGGCCCCGACGGTCTGTCCGGAAATAGGGAATTAATCGATCACCCTCCAGCCCCCGAAATGAAATGCGGAAATAACGAAACCAAAAGTAGACCCTTAAAATATTTTAAACTAGCGGCTATTACACCACTCACCTCTTAAAACGAGTTTCGTCCTCGAAACTCAATCCTGATTTTCGGTAAAGAGATAAGGATAGCCCTCTCTCATCTTTGATTCTAGTTCCCATGTCGCTTCCCGCTCCTCGTGGTTGTTCCAGTGTACCTTCACATAGGGAATGTCTCGGTTTCGGAGCGTCTTGCTTTCTCTTGCTAGTATTCGCACAGGGGTTTCCTCGAAACTTAGGTCCTCCTTTAGTTCGAGTGTCGAGACGTCCAGCACATGCGACGGGTCGGGGAGGTATTTCTTGAGCATCGAAACGTGGAACACGTCATGAATCCGGTTGAGGTTCGGTGGTAGGGCAAGGCGGTAAGCCACTGGGCCGATCCGTTCCAGGATCTCGAATGGCCCCACGAACCGCGGGTTTAGCTTGCCTTTTAACCCGAATCGCTTGATTCCCCTGGACGGCGAGACCCGCAAAAACACGTGTTCTCCCACCTGGAACTCTAAATCGCGGCGTCTTCGATCCGCGTAGCTCTTTTGTCTACTCTGGGCGGTTAGTAAGCGCTGTCTGATGAGGCGCACTTTCCCTTCTGTTTCTTCCACCAAGTCGGGTCCCAAGAGCTTTCGTTCTCCCAAGTCGTCCCAACAGATCGGGGATCGGCAGCGTCTCCCGTATAAAGCTTCGTAGGGTGCCATCAGTATGCTGGCCTGGTGGCTATTGTTGTAAGCGAATTCTACAAGTGGTAGGTATCGCTCCCAACCGACTCCCCAATCGAGTACACAGGCCCGAAGCAGGTCCTCTAGTGTCTGTATCACTCGCTCCGACTGCCCGTCTGTCTGAGGATGAAAGGCTGTGCTGAAGTGCAATTTAGTCCCCAAGGCTTGTTGCAGACTCTGCCAAAACTTCGAGACAAAACGCGTGTCTCTGTCTGATGTGATCGATGCCGGTACCCCATGCAGTCTCACAATCTCGCTGAGGTAGACTTGAGCCAACCGCTCTCTGGTCCAGGTTGTGTGAATTGGCAGGAAGTGCGCTGACTTAGTTAGCCGGTCTACCACAACCCATATTGTGTCGTGTCCTTGTGGTGAACGTGGGAACCCGGTGACAAAGTCCATGGTGATATGATCCCACTTCCACTCCGGTACCGGTAAGGGTTGTAATTTTCCCGCCGGTCGTTGGTGTTCCGCCTTTATTTGTTGACACACCAGGCAATGAGCTACAAATTGGGTTACATCCCTCTTCATCTTGGGCCACCAGAAGGTCTGCTTGAGGTCCCTGTACATCTTTGTGCCTCCTGGATGTGCTGCATAAGGGGCGCTGTGTGCCTCGGACAGAATTTCTTTCTTCAATTCCGGGGTATCTGGCACACAAATTCGCCCGCGGAATCGTAGGGTGTCATCACCTTCCAATGAAAAGTCCCCCTCCTGATCCGGTGAGATCTTGTCTCTTACGAGCTGTAAGTGCGAGTCCGCCTGCTGCCCCTCTCGAATCTTTTCTAGTAGTGTTGGCTTGACCACCAAAGTTAGAAGTTGCGCAACCGTGCCCGCTGGCACTACTTCCAACCCTAGTCGAGAAAATTCTGCGATCAAGTTGCTCTGCTCAGTTATCGCACCTACCGATCCTCCCTCCAGTCGCCCCTTCCTGCTCAGAGCGTCCGCTACCACGTTTGCTTTCCCGGGGTGGTATTGGATCGTTAGGTCGTAATCCTTCAGTAATTCAAGCCATCGTCTCTGCCGCAAGTTAGTTCCTTTTGTGTGAACAGGTATTTAAGACTCTGGTGATCTGAGAAGATGTTACAATGGACACCAAAGAGATAGTGTCTCCATAACTTCAGGACGAAGACCACCGCAGCCAGCTCTAAGTCGTGTGTGGGGTAGTTTCTTTCGTAGTCCTTTAGTTGCCTAGATGCATAGGCTATCACCTTCCCCTGCTGCATTAACACACCCCCAAGGCCGATTCTTGAAGCGTCGCAGTACACCTCATAGTCCTCACCGGGTGTTGGTAGTACAAGAATCGGTGCCTCGGTTAGCCTTCTTTTGAGTTCTTCAAAACTTTCCTGGCATTTGGCCGTCCATACAAACTTTTCTCCTTTCTTGGTCAACCGGTTTAGAGGGGTCGCAATCTTCGAGAAACCCTCGACAAAGCGTCTATAATACCCCGCCAGCCCCAAGAAACTGCGGATCTCCGTCACCGTTGTGGGCGGCTGCCAGTCTATCACCGATTCCACCTTCTTGGGGTCTACGGCGATTCCCTTTGCCGAGATCACATGCCCCAGGAATCCTACTTCGCGTAGCCAGAACTCACACTTTTTGAGCTTAGCGAACAGCTTCTGCTCCCTGAGGGTTTGGAGAATCGTTCGTAAGTGATCCTCGTGCTCCTCGTCGGTGGATGAGTAGATTAGTATATCATCGATGAAGACCACCACGAACCGATCTAAGAATGGTCTGAAGACCCGGTTCATCATGTCCATAAAGACTGCGGGGGCGTTCGTAAGTCCGAACGGCATGACCGTAAACTCGTAATGGCCATACCGGGTCCGGAAAGCGGTCTTCGGAATGTCCTCATTTCGAACCCGAAGCTGGTGGTAGCCAGACTGGAGATCAATTTTTGAAAAGACCGTCGCTCCTCGTAGTTGGCCGAAGAGGTCGTCGATTCTGGGCAGGGGGTACTTATTTTTCACCGTGACCTTGTTTATTCCTCTGTAGTCGATACAGAGTCGCAGGCTCCCATCCTTCTTCCGTACGAAAAGCACTGGTGCGCCCCAGGGTGACACACTCGGCCTGACAAACCCTTTCTCCAAGAGGTCTTCCAGTTGCGCCTTTAACTCTTTCAACTCCGCGAAGGCCATTCGGTAGGGTGCCTTTGTTATAGGTTGCGTACCTGGCAAGAGTTCAATAGGGAACACCACCTCCCTTTCAGGGGGTATCCCAGGCAGCTCCGTCGGAAAGACATCGGGAAAGTCCTTCACCACCGGGATGTCTGAAGGTGTCGTCGAGGGTCGGGTAACCAGATCTACCAATGCCAAATAGGCTACACACCCACCCTCTATCAGACTCCTGGCTCGAGTCGCGGAGATGACTGCCGGGAAGGAGATGCTCTTGCACGCTAGGTATGCATTCTTAGGGAAACTAGGTTCTTGTAGTTGTACCATCCGCTTATCGCAGTCGATAAGCACTTGGTACCTTGAGAGCCAGTCCATGCCCAAAACAACGTCGTACTCCTTCAAGGGAATTACTATTAAATCCCAAGGGCAGAATAGCCGCCCTAGCTTAATCGGGCAAGTGGTTACCAAACTAGTCGCCTCTAGCGTCCCACCCGCGGTCTGGACCGTCAACCGACTTTGGAGAGGTGTTTCCTCGAGGTCATGCGAAAACACGTACTCGCGAGAAATGAACGAGTGTGTTGCTCCAGTATCAAAGAGGGTCCTAGAACGTGAATTTAAATGGAAGTTATACCTGCGAGTACGTGCTCCGGCGGGTCCGATTCTTGACGGGTCATGGAATAAATTCGCCCGCCCGGTTGAGGCCGCCTATCCTCTTCGCGCCGCGTAACCGGGGGCCTAGAGTCGACCCCATAGGAGCTTTCCCCCGCCCCAAAAGTTGTGGTGAAGGCGTGGAAGCGGCAGAGGAGGCTGATCCCACGTTAAGGGGGCAGTTGCGGCGGAAGTGCCCCTGCTTGCCGCAACGGAAGCAATGGTCGCTCTCTGGGAGCAACCCCACACTCCATGCGCTCCCCCGCAGATCACACAAGGCCCGTCTCTTGGCCTCGGCTCTCCCGTAGGTGCGCTCCGTGCTCCCGACTGTGCCCTCCACCGTTTGGGGATTCGGCTCCAGCAGATGACCCACCCCCCGTAGCTCTGCTGTTGCCGCTTTCTATCTTCATGCTGTGCCGGGGCCTCCCTCCTAGCGCGGGTAACAGCAAACCCACGCTCTACGATAGTGGCCCGGTCGACCACTTTCTGGAACGTATGCAAATCAGCGGCTTGAACCACCTGGAAAATATCACTTCGTAACCATCCACGAATAGTTGCGCCTTGTGGGGTTCATCCCTTATAACGAAAGGGACGCAATTTGCCAGGCGCACAAATTCGCGCTGATACTCCATAACTGTCTTGCTCCCTTGCTGAATATGGTTCAAGTCGTCCTCCAGTTTCTTCTGACGCTATTTGTGAAGAAGGCCCCAAACAATTCCTGCTTGAACGTCGTCCACGATAGTAGCACGGTGCCCTGGGTGGGATCAGGACGCACCGTCTTCCACCATAGACGAGCGTTCCCCTCCAAAAAGTGAACTGCCAGAGGAACGCGTTCGGGGTCTTCAATGAGTAGGTCCTCAAACAATTTTTCCATCGATCCCACCCACTTTTCGACTACCCAGGGATCAGTCGTCTCCCCCTCGAACGTGGGTGGGTCGAACTTCATGAAATCCGCCAGATTGGCTCGCACTCGCTCTCGTTCCGCCCGCGTAACCGTCCCTTCCCTGGTGACGGCGGCGGTCGCGGGGGTGCTCCCGCCGAGAGCCCCCGGCGCCAGCCCCACGGACGCTGATGCAGGTGCTGCCATCGGCGCCGTGGTTTGGGTATGTGCTAGTCCGGCCGTTGCCGCCGGTAGAGGGGTTACCCCTACCCCAGCACCTGTCGCTTGCGGTACTGCGGCCGGTGCAATTGGTTCTGGTGGAGGGGCGGGAGCGACCGGTTGCTGCTGCGTCAGTTGACGCACACGATCCGTAAGGGTCGCCATCTCCCCCGCCATCTCCCTCAATTGTTGCCGCAGGAGCTGGCTTTCTGCAGCTGCTGACGTCGTCGCATCTGTCCCTACCTCCTCGGCCGACGCTCTGGTCCGTACCATTGTCTGTACAGACATACCAACCAAAGCTCAGTACTCATCTCTGCTAGAAGAATCATCGTCAAATCGTGAGAGAAAAGAAACATTATCTACAAATCCCCTCCCCGATCTCTCACGTCTTAACCCTTACACCCTGCACATTTCATTTATTCGTAGTTAAGTGTGATTTCTCGGTGGATGTTGGGCCGTCACTGTCGTGATTAAAGCAAAGTCTTTGATACCATCTTAATCTGTCACGCCCCGGGGGTTTTATTTTAGCGGAAACGATACCTCAAAGTACGCGTAAAGTGCGTA
>JAQNDB010004878.1:0-21852 GCA_029204045.2 Tillandsia leiboldiana | reverse complement strand
TGTTATCTTTGGCCTCGTAGACTTGGTGGGCAGACCGTTGGGATTGTGACGGACCCACGAGAAACTACTGTGGGAGGAGTTCACCCGTCGTGGTGTCTTTTCACCAGGAACTTCTCCTCCTGTTCCTGTTGCTCCAGTTGCTGATCCTTTTGACCGAGGCGAGGGAGTTCGAGCTAGTTCCCTACCCGTCATTGGAGTGTAGCGGTACCCTTCAGAGGAGAGTTCAGTAGATTAGTTTTCTTCTTTTCCTCTGTTGAGAGACCTTGTGTGAGGTATAGAGTTGTTACTTTTATTTTACAGTTTGAGAGATGTTGTAGTGAGGATATTCTTGTATCGAGAGTCTGTACACTGATGTATTCATTGGAGATACCTCCCTTTTGAGTTTTGTATCAGGGACTTTGTAATATGATAGTATTAGGGAGATGGATATTGTATTATTTTCAGTTGTACAGTGTTTGGACTTGAGTTTTAGTAGTCTACCTTCAGCTCTTGATATCTGTATACTGTAGTTGATTCTTTCTGCAGGTTAGACGCTTCGTCTGTACGGCAGTTCGTCCAGATGGCGGATCTGTTGGCGAGCCCGGGTGGCAGTTTCCACCCGGGGCGTGACAGTCGCTCCTAGTAGTGGTCGAAGAGGTCGTCGATTCTGGGCAGGGGTACTTGTTTTTCACCGAGCGCCGTGCAGCGCGCCCGAATGCGGGTGGCGCGCGCGCTGCCACATGCGGCGCTGCCCGCGCGTGATCGTGCAGCGCGCTCGCATGGGCGCGGCCCGCATGCGGGGAGCATGCGGCGCGCCGATGCGGCGCCGCCCGCATGCGGCGCCGCCCGCATGCCGCGCCACCCGCATGCGGATGCCGCCCGCATGCGGATGCACGCGCGCCGCCTCAGGCGGCGCTGCCCGCATGCGGGAGCGCAGCGCTGCCCGCATGCGGCGCTGCCGCATGCGGGAGCATGCGGCGCCGCCCGCATGCGGCGCCGCCGCATGCGGCAGCCGCCCGCATGCGGGAGCTGCGCGCCGACCGCATGCGTGGCTCGTGATGCCGGCTCCGTGACGGGCCGACCCTCCTCCTCCCCTTGCTGAATGTGGTTCAGGTCGTCCTCCATTTTCTTATGAAGCTATTTGTGAAGAAGGCCCCAAACCATTCCTGCTTGAACGTCATCCACGATAGAAGCACGGTGCCTTGGTGGGATCAGGGCGACGTCTTCCACCATAACGAGTGTTTCCCTCCAAAAAGTGAACTGCCAGGGGGAAGCGCTCGGGGTCCTCGATGAGTAAGTCCTCGAACAACTTTCCATCGATCCCACCCACTTTTCGATGACCAGGGATCAGTCGTCTCCCCTCGAAGTGGGTGGTTCGAACTTCAAGAAATCCACCAGGTTGGCCCGCACTCGTTCTCGTTCCGTCGCGTAACTGTCCCTTCCCAGTGGCGCGGCGGCCGCGGAGGTACTCCGCCGAGGGCCCCGCGCCGGCCCGCGGGCGCTGATGCAGGTGCTGCCGTCGGCGCGTGGTCGGGTAGATGCTAGCCCGGCCGTTGTGCCGGTAGAGGGGCTGCCCCTACCCAGCCCCTGTCGCTTGCGGTGCTGCGGCCGGTGCAATTGCGTCCCTGTGGAGGGGCAGGAGCGACCGGTTGCTGCTGCGTCAATTGACGCCACGTTCCGTAAGGGTCGCCAGCGCCCCGCCATCTCCCTCAATTGTTTGCCGCAGGAGCTGGTTCTCTGCAGCTGCTGATGTCGTCGCATCCGCCCCTACATCCTCGGCCGACGCTCTGGTTCGGACCATTGTCTGTACAGACACACCAACCAGCTTAGCACTCAATCTGCTAGAAGAACCACCGTAATATCGAGAGAGGAAAAGAAAACATTATCTACAAATCCCCTTCCCGATCTCTCACGTCCTAACCCTTAAACCCTGCACATTTCATTTATTCGTAGTAAGTGTGATATCTCGGTGGATGTTGGGCCGTCACTGTTGTGATTAAAGCAAAGTCTCTGATACCATCTTAATCTGTCACGCCCCGGGGTTTTATTTTAGCGGAAACGATGCACAAAAGTAAGCGTAAGGCGCGTACAAATTTTTTTGTTTAAAACCTCCTTCCCCGGCGCGTGCCCAGACCCGCCGCATATACAGATTTACTCGAAAATCGGGCAGAGTCTCCTCTGTATATGCACGGCGTCGCGGCTATTACAACAGTCAAACACAAGCAATCATTTTCCATTTAATCACAACAGTTCGGAGTCTACCTGTGCATGAAGACTAAACAATGCCCGTGGCCAGTCAAGTTGAAAGGATAAACTCACAGTTTTGAAAACAGGCCCACACGGCCTCAGGTTTCGAAAACAGATTGGAAAACGGCATAAATCCACAGGGTCTGGAAAACGGGCCCACACGACCCTAGAATTTTGAAAACGGTTTTCGAAGTCCTTTTTCTCTTGTTTTCTAGTTGGTTTGTTTAGAAAACAGCCAAACGGGAATAATAAAGGAAACAGTAGTGCATATCCAGAACAAAAGTAATCAACATCTGTTACGGAATTTGTGTTGGCGTAGTTTCGTGAAAGTTTCAAGTCCTGGAGATTGAAGGTGAAGAAAAGTTGAATCATTTAACTCAATCTCAAGAAAGAAGAATTCAGAAGGATCAGGTATGTTTAACTAAAGAATTTGTGTGATCCGAATACTTCTTGTAGTGTAGAAACACTTGGAAGAGTCTTTCATTGCATAAAAATCAAAAACTGGACTTGGGACATGTTCAGGATCCGGATCAGGTTGTTCGATCCGGATCCCGAAGGTGGTTCGTTCATACATCGTCGCAATCCGGATCGTAGTCTCTTGATCCGGATCCGAACGTTGAGTTTACCATCTACCTTGAACGATCCGGATCTTGCTTCGCAATCCGGATCCCGAACGTTGATGTTTGGTGAACTGTATGAACGATCCGGATCGTAGTCACATGATCCGGATCCCGAACCTTCGTTTTTTCTGGAATTGGCTGTTTCGTTGTGACGATCCGGATCCTAGTTATCACGATCCGGATCGCCGTCCGTAAAATTGCAGAAATGGTTGGTTTTTGATTCTTATCTCCTTCCTAGGGTTTCTAACCTATAAATACACCCTATGACTCCTTTTCTAGGGTGAATCCACATAGCCGTCATTTTCTTGTATCATCTTATACGGCTATAGATCCACATATAGAGAAGAAAGGAAATCATTAGAGAATACTCTATGTTTCTTCATCTATATTGATTAGTTTGATTCTAGGTTTTCATACTCACATCTTGAGTTGAATCAAACTAATGAATACTTAGATGGTATTTCCGATCTATCTTTGATCTAAGTATTCGGCGGATCATCACCACCCAAAAACAACGATTTACCCCAAAAATCGGCGCGTGGATTCGCGTGTCCTTGTGGATTCAAGGTTCAATCGCTCCTCGTGGATTCGGAGCGAGGCACGTTCGTGGATTCGAACGGTGCTATTGGGTGAAGACCGTGGATTCGGTCGGACGTCGTGGATTCGACGTTGGACGCCGTGGATTCGGCGTTGGGCGCAGATCGTGGATTCGAGAAGCGTCTGGAGCGAGCGGAGAAGATCCTCTAGGAGCGTATGAAAAAGGTTGAGTCGTAAGTGTGTACGGTAAATCACCTTGTACGTGTTTTAATTCTAGTGGATTTCTGCCGTTTTATCGGTCCGTGGTTTTTTACTCCGGTGATGGAGTTTTCCACGTAAAAATCTTGCGTGTTATTTTATTTTTCCGCATTGGGTTTTATCGCAACGATTTTTGGAGTGTTTATACGTTTACACCTATTCACCCCCCTCTAGGTGTTTCTTCCCCCTATTTAGATCCGTATTATATACGACCCAACAAGTGGTATCAGAGCGGGAATAGGGTTGTGAACAATGGTTGAAGGTGGAAACATCAATCGACCCCCCTTTCTTTGATGGAACAAATTATGCGTACTGGAAAGTACGGATGAAAGCCTTTTTATCTTCCATCGACGAAAGGGTGTGGCATTCAATTGAATCAGGATGGACTAATCCAACTGAACTTATCTCTGATGTTCACACCTTAAAACCTAGGTCGAAATGGACCAAGGAAGAGTTTGAGTTATCTTCTTACAATGGCAAGGGAATTAATGCTATTTTTAATGCCTTATCTCAAACTGAATTCTCTCGCGTCTCGGCATGTGAGACTGCGAAAGAAATCTGGGATGTTCTCCAGGTTACACATGAGGGAACTAACCTCGTGAAGATTCAGAAACTGCAGATGCTTACGAGCAAGTTTGACTCCATCTTGATGGCAGAAAATGAATCTTTCACGGACTACTATACACGATTGCAAGACATCGTAAACTCATGTGCTAATCTGGGAGAGAAGATTCCAGAATTTAAGATTGTAAGAAAAATCTTAAGAACTCTTCCTGAACGATTTCGCCCAAAGGTTACTGCCATTGAAACTATTAAACACCCGGACGAAATACGTGTAGAAGAATTAGTTGGTTCATTACAAACTTATGAAATGACTTTTAATACTAACAATTCTTCTGGAAAAGCATCTACTTCTAAGTCTTCAGGTTATGCGTTGAAAACAACTAAGGAAGAAGACGCGGATACATCCTCCTCGGACGATGACGAGAACCTTTCTATGGAGGAATTTGAGAAGCAGCTCGCTCTCTTGACAAGGAAGTTTCGCCGCAACTTCCGAAGGGGTAATTCAAGCAAATCTCCATCCTTCGGAAAGTCGAACAAAGGCAAGGGTACTCCAAGTCACAAGTCAAGAAAGCAGGAGAACTTCTCAAAGGATAAGAAAAGTTCAGAAGGACAACTGCAATGCTTCAAATGTCGAGGCTACGGCCACATTGCAACGGAATGTCCTAACAAGTATCCGGCAAAGAAGAAGGCGATGCAAGTCGTCACTTGGGATGACAACTCAACGTCAAATGAGTCGTCTTCAAGTGATGAAGAAAAGAGCTCCACGGCATTCCACGCGTCCGTATCTTCACCCTTCATGTGCTTTATGGCAAATACATCTGAGTCGTTGTCCAACTCCACTGTTGAAAAGAACGCAACGGACAACGAATCGGATGATTCGGAAGGTGAAGATTTTGCTCTAGCCTACCACAGACTTTTGAGGGACTCAAGGAAAGTGGCTAAGCAAACAAGAGTTTGAGAGGGAGATTGCATGATCTCGAAGAAGAAGCAAAAAGAGCGACTTCTCTCTCAAACGCTCTTGAAGTGGAAAGGGAAAACCTGATAAAAGAAAATGCTTCCCTTCAAGAGTCCAATGAGCAACTTGAGAAGGAACATACAAATCTGGTGGATAACGCGAATCACTTCTCAAAGCTCTACAACGAGGCTCGACAGGATAACCTGGAAATGACAAAGACCATTTTCCAACTCAAGAATGACTTACAGCGATTCTCTTCAGGAAGGAGTAAGTTGGATAGACTTCTTGGTCTTGGTCAATCAAATAGGTTCGGCCTCGGATACACTCAAACTGGAAACAGTCCAAGTTCGAGTGAGACAGTTTTTGTGCCTCAGTCGGTATCTCCTCCTCCGACATCGGAATTCAAGACAAACAACGACAACAAACCTACTTCATCCTCTTTGGGATCGTCAAGATCTAAGGTATGTTTTTGTTGTGGTGTTTCAGGGCACATAAGAAGATATTGCAAGACGGGAGTCGAACGCTCATCTCAAGCACCTCTTGCATCAACTACCAAAAAGGCTCCTTTCCGGAAATCAAAGCAAAGCTTTTCAAATGACAAGAGACTTGGTAGTTCACCGATCAAGGAGCAATAATCGTTTTAACAAGACGCTTTCACCTAGGCACAAAACTTCACGACCATTACAGACGCATTCCAAAAAGGTTTGGGTGCGCAAAGGTGAAATTTTCCCTTGTCTTGTTTCCAATATTTCCTTGCATGCATATGATAGCTCGTCTTGGTATCTGGATAGCGGGTGTTCCCGTCACATGACCGGTGACAAAAATAGTTTTCAAAATCTTGAGAAAATCTCCGGAGGACACGTTGTTTTCGGAGACGGTCGATCTTCCAAAATTGTTGGAAAAGGGACGGTAGCTATTCCAGAGGGCCCGATTTTGAAAAACGTCTTATTTGTTGATGGCCTTAAGACTAACCTCATAAGCATAAGTCAACTTTGCGACAATGGTTTTTCAGTTAACTTTTCATCGGTTGAATGCGTTGTAACTGATAAGGACCATGTCTTCTTTTTAAAAGGGGTTAGATCTGAAAACAATTGTTATGTTGTTCCTAATAAATTTTCTGAAAATTGTAACTTAGCCGCTTTGAATAATGAAACTCTTTGGCATGAAAGGCTAGGTCACTTAAATTTTAAGGAACTTACTAGAATTTCAAACAAGGACGTGGTCAAGGGGATTCCAAAGCTTTTATTTAAACAAAATGTTGTGTGTGGTGGTTGCCAAAAGGGTAAACAGTCTAGGACTGCACACAAAAACTTGAACCACGTTGGTACAAACGGCCCTTGGAACTTTTGCACATGGACTTAATGGGGCCGACCCGTCAACCATCTTTGGGAGGTAAGTGGTACATCTTTTTATTGGTTGATGATTTCTCTCGGTTTTCTTGGGTAGCATTTTTGAGAGAGAAAGCTGATACGTTTGACTCTTTTCATGAGATTTGCCATCGTATTATGATTGAAAAGAATGAAAAGATCATTCGTGTTAGAAGTGATAGGGGTGGAGAATTCATAAATTCAAAATTCATTGACTTTTGTACTTCAAATGGCATTAAACATGAATTCTCGGCACCCTATACACCTCAGCAGAATGGTGTTGTTGAGCGCAAAAACAGGGTTGTTCAAGAGATGGCGCGTGTGATGCTTCATAGCCGGAAATTACCGCTACATTTTTGGGCTGAAGCTGTGAACACCGCTGTCTATGTCATTAACAGAGTGTATTTGCGCCCAGGAACCTTGAATACACCATATGAGCTGTGGTTTAGTAGAAAACCGGATATCAAGTACTTTCGTATCTTCGGGAGTCGATGTTACATCTTACGTGACCGTGAAAATCTTGGAAAGTTCGACTCTCGAAGTGATGAAGGGATCTTTTTGGGTTATTCTACGAATAGCAGAGCATATCGAGTATTTAACATTGAATCTAAGACGATTGTAGAATCTATAAATGTTAAAGTAGATGAAGCTTCTCATTTTGAATCTGAAAAATCTACCCTCGATATCTCTCTAGATGATGATTCTCCTGCTAGTGCATCTTCTCATAATAATACTTCCAATACTAATGATGCATCTAATGGTTCTTCTAGTTTATCTGATGTGCAGGAATCATCTCGTGTACCTCCGAGTACTCCGTTTCAACAAACGCTACGAATCTCCAAGGATCATCCGGAATCGAACATCATTGGAGATCCACAAGAAGGAGTTAGAACTCGAAGGCAGTTGGTGTGCGGACTTGCTTGCTACGTATCTTTAATCGAACCAAAGACAATAGATGAAGCTCTTCAGGATGACTACTGGATTAAAGCAATGCAGGAAGAGCTCCATCAATTTGAGCGAAACAAAGTCTGGGAATTAACGAAGCCTCCAAAGCAACATAATGTGATAGGTACCAAATGGATCTTCAAGAACAAGAAAGATGAAGATGGTACTATCATCAGGAACAAGGCACGACTAGTTGCTCAAGGCTACTCTCAAGTAGAAGGTATAGACTTTGACGAAACTTTCGCCCCTGTAGCTAGACTCGAGTCCATTCGTATATTGTTTGCTATTGCTTGTCATTTTAAAATCAAATTATTTCAAATGGACGTCAAGAGCGCATTTCTAAATGGGTTTTTAAATGAGGAAGTTTATGTAGCTCAACCGAAAGGTTTTGTAGATCATAAACAACCTAACCATGTTTTTCGTTTGAAAAAGGCTCTTTACGGTCTGAAACAAGCACCGCGAGCATGGTACGAAAGGTTAACAAAGCACCTTTTGGAGAAGGGCTATACTCGAGGGGGAGCTGACAGGACTCTCTTTGTGAAGCATTATCAAAATAATTTCATTGTAGCACAAATCTATGTCGATGACATTGTATTTGGTGCAACAAAGATAATGATGCTTCTAAATTCGCGGAGACCATGGAAAGCGAATTTGAGATGTCCATGATGGGCGAACTGTCTTATTTTCTTGGATTGCAAATTAAACAAAATGATGAAGGTATTCACTTGAGTCAATCCAAGTATGCACTGGAGTTGGTCAAAAAGTTTGATCTAGAAAATTGTAAAGTTTTCCAACTCCAATGGGAACTAGCCACAAGGGACTTGGAAGTGAATCACATAGTGAGAATGTAGACGAGAAACTGTATAGAAGTATGATTGGAAGTCTACTTTACCTCACGGCTAGTCGCCCGGATATATCCTTTAGTGTTGGGATTTGCGCGAGATATCAATCAGCACCAAAGGAGGTTCACCTGAAAGCGGTGAAACGGATCATCCGGTACATCAAAGGATCAATTAATTTCGGAATTTGGTATCCTATGGGAACAAGTCTGGACATTGTTGGATACTCAGATGCCGATTGGGCAGGATCAGTGGATGATCGGAAAAGCACGAGTGGTGCATGCTTCTATCTTGGCCATTGCCTTGTTGCATGGCACAGTAAAAAGCAGAATTGCATAGCACTCTCGACTGCCGAAGCGGAATACATTTCAGCTGGAAGTTGCTCAACTCAACTCATTTGGATGAAAAGCGTATTGAGTGACTTCCGCATTTCAGCATCTTCGGTAACAATACTTTGTGACAACACTAGTGCTATTAACATTTCTAAAAACCCTGTGTTGCACTCTAGAACAAAACATATTGAACTTAGATATCATTTTCTTAGAGAGCTAGTTGAATCAAATACTCTTCAACTTTCATATATTTCAACTGAAGATCAATTAGCTGACTTTCTAACAAAACCTTTGGATCAAAAACGTTTTATTCATTTACGAAAAGCAATTGGGATGCTTTCCTTGAAATAATCTTCTTTTTGAAATCTTTGCTTAGGATAGGTTTTGTATTTGTTTTTGTTTTGTTCTTTATCTATGTTTGTACATAGGACATTAATTGAGCATAGATCATAATTGACTTTAATTGCATCTGTTCACACATTTAGAAATTTATTATGCTTTTGCCATCATAATATGTCATTGTTGCAATGATCGTTTATGTTAATTAAATCATCTTCTAAAGTGATCAAAGTCAATTTCTCTCTCAATGATCTCTTGGTATAGTCATTATCTTATTTGACTGTTTAGTCGAGTATGAAATCGAGATCAATTTTTGGTTGAATACTTTATATCTTAAATAATTGATAGCCAATTGAGGGGGAGTCAAAGATAATGTAAAATGCTCAAAAGATGTGGAAAGAGTTACATCCCAATGAGGAGTGTGAAAACTACCACCACATGGAGGAAAGAGCTACCACCTCGGTCGTCCGAGTACTGTGTGCAGCTACCACATGTATACCAAGCATGGTTGTTCAAATTTTTGATTAAGTAAAATGCATATTGAAATACTTGACTCTGTCAAATTTCAAGGTTGGTATAAGGTGGGAGTTTAAAGAAAGATGCTCAAAGAGCCACTCTCTTCAACAGATTGTCTAGAAATATTATCTACTATATTTGGGATTTCAAACATCTATTGATCTTTGTATTTCATTTTCTTTACTGAATTGATGATTTGATAAAGGCATTACTCATAAGATCAAGTTAGATGTGATTGAAGGTGTTCAACTTTAAGGGATTTAATTCTTGTAAATTTTCGTTTCATTTTTGGATATTATTGATAGATTTGGCATAATCTAATTCTTGTTGTATGAAACAATGATTTTTGTTTAAAGTTGATACACATTTGTGGTTACAATCTTTTTCTGGATTTTCCTGAATTTCTCTGAAATTTTCTAAAGAAAAAGTTGGGGCCGATCCGGATCGGGCAAGGTGATCCGGATCCCGAACGCAGGTTTTCTCCTGCGGGCTGACGATCCGGATTGGACCTGCCGATCCGGATCCCGAACGCAGTTTTCTCACTGCGGGTAGCCGATCCGGATCGCAGTTATGAACTGATCCGGATCGCGGCTAGGTTTTTATAAAGAACAAAAGGGTTTTAATTTCTTTTACTCCAATCTTTTGTTCAAAAGTTTCCAGAGCGCTTCTCTCTAGATTTCATCCTCCTTGGAAGCTTTCAAACTCAAAGTTCTTCAACTCCAAGTAAGTTTTATTGATCAAAATCTCGGTTTTTCACCGTTTTTCTTTTTTCCTCCTCAAACGCACGAATTTCTTGGATCAACTTTGTTTGTGGATGGTTTTTGATCAAATTTCTTTTGAAATAAGAACTCTTGGTAGATTAGTTTTGATTATATGCTAGGTTTTCTCCTGATTAACGGATTTTTAGGCTTCGATTTCTAAAATTTCGGTTTTAGGGCATATAATAAGGATTTTCGAAAATTATGCAATTGATCTATTTTTAAAAGTCCTTTTGCAAAACTAATTTGATTCTTGGCTTCTCTACATGATTATGATTGTTTGGGTACAATTTTTCCAATTTTTGAAAAACTAAGAATTTTTGTGTTCTTGAGTTGGTTTTCACAGGACACCTTCTTAACTCAAGCACTTTGATCAATGGCACTTAATTCAATGAGTTTCTCTTGGTTAATCCTTCTCCTGGCTTCAATGATGCACACAAGTACATCTGTTAAAAGGGAACCAGATGATTCAACTCAAAACAAGACGAAAAATGCAGAGGAAGACAGCTCAGACTATGATGATGAAGAATGGGATGAATTCTTCAAAGATGTTCAACAGAAAATTGATGAGGAAAACAGGAAATCTGTCAAGGGCAAAAGGCTAATGAAATCTGCATCAACAACCAAACAATATACGAGACGGAAGACTGTCCAATGGAGTGAAAATCAGCCTAGTAGGCCTCTCACCAGAGCTCGCTCACTCTCTGGAATTCTACAAACTGAATCTCCATGGGTTACGGGACCGGATGCCCCATCTGCATCTACACAGCATCCATCACACACGAAGAGACAGGCTACAGACGCTGATGTGTTGAAATCGCTTCGACAGGAACAACAAAGACTGTCTGCTGAACAAGAAAGAATGTCGAAGGAACTTCAGCAACTTTCCTCTAAACAGAAGAAGATCAAGAAAAAGTGCTCAACTATTTCGACAATGCTTAAAGGGATTTTGAGCAAGCTCAATTGTACCAGCTCCGACTCCTCCGACTGAACTGCACCTTCCTTTTTCTTCTTTTTGTGCAGGATTTTGATTTTAGGATTTAGTCTTATACTTACTTTTAGCCTAGTTCTCAGGTTTTACGTTTTATTGGAACTTTTTAACTCTCCTAACATTTCGTAGTCTTAACTACATTTTGGCTTTGTTTTGTGACAAAAAGGGGGAGAGAGTTGTTGAAAACTTTGAACAATGATGATGATGTGAATGAACATCTGATGTGAATGAACATCAAGGTAAGGGAACTTGAACAATGATTGTGAAAATCTTGATGATGAAGATTTTGTATACATCAAGGTAAGTATGATCTCAACTTCAACTTGAGGTTTTTCAGCTGTATGAATGCATGCCTCGACTAACTATTTGCTAACTATTTGGGCATGTAATATAACTAACAAGTTGATGTTCACTAACAAGTTTGTGACACTTGGTTTTTGATTGCATAGAAGATATGTGGTTCTTAACTCTGATCAATTACATATCTATATATATATTAGTTTGTCACAAACATGTTCATGACATTTGGTTTTTACGTGCAAAGAAGATATGTTGGTGTTTATTTAACTATGATCAGTTTACATATCTGAATATAAATGTCATGGTAAGTATAAATGAGTTTAAACTTCATCTCTGTTTGTGGTTTTTGAATAGTACAAAATTCTTGAGGTATCTAACGATTTCTTTTGTCAAGAATGATTTCTTTTTGCAGAGAGTACAGATGTCTAAGTCTAGAGTCTGTTTAGGAGTTTAACTCATGTATTGTATTTTGGATCTCCATTGTAAATTTTTGTTGTATGGTGATAGCAACAAAAATATCTTTTTGAATTTTCTTTAGTGGATCTATGTTTTGTCACGAAACCGCCAAAGGGGGAGATTGTTACGGAATTTGTGTTGGCGTAGTTTCGTGAAAGTTTCAAGTCCTGAAGATTGAAGGTGAAGAAAAGTTGAATCATTTAACTCAATCTCAAGAAAGAAGAATTCAGAAGGATCAGGTATGTTTAACTAAAGAATTTGTGTGATCCGAATACTTCTTGTAGTGTAGAAACACTTGGAAGAGTCTTTCATTGCATAAAAATCAAAAACTGGACTTGGGACATGTTCAGGATCCGGATCAGGTTGTTCGATCCGGATCCCGAAGGTGGTTCGTTCATACATCGTCGCAATCCGGATCGTAGTCTCTTGATCCGGATCCCGAACGTTGAGTTTACCATCTACCTTGAACGATCCGGATCTTGCTTCGCAATCCGGATCCCGAACGTTGATGTTTGGTGAACTGTATGAACGATCCGGATCGTAGTCACATGATGCGGATCCCGAACCTTCGTTTTTTTCTGGAATTGGCTGTTTCGTTGTGACGATCGGGATCCTAGTTATCACGATCCGGATCGCCATCCGTAAAATTCCAGAAATGGTTGGTTTTTGATTCTTATCTCCTTCCTAGGGTTTCTAACCTATAAATACACCCTATGACTCCTTTTCTAGGGTGAATCCACATAGCCGTCATTTTCTTGTATCATCTTATACGGCTATAGATCCACATATAGAGAAGAAAGGAAATCATTAGAGAATACTCTATGTTTCTTCATCTATATTGATTAGTTTGATTCTAGGTTTTCATACTCACATCTTGAGTTGAATCAAACTAATGAATACTTAGATGGTATTTCCGATCTATCTTTGATCTAAGTATTCGGCGGATCATCACCACCCCAAAACAACGATTTACCCCAAAAATCGGCGCGTGGATTCGCGTGTCCTTGTGGATTCAAGGTTCAATCGCTCTCGTGGATTCGGAGCGAGGCACGTTCGTGGATTCGAACGGTGCTATTGGGTGAAGACCGTGGATTCGGTCGGACGTCGTGGATTCGACGTTGGACGCCGTGGATTCGGCGTTGGGCGCAGATCGTGGATTCGAGAAGCGTCTGGAGCGAGCGGAGAAGATCCTCTAGGAGCGTATGAAAAAGGTTGAGTCGTAAGTGTGTACGGTAAATCACCTTGTACGTGTTTTAATTCTAGTGGATTTCTGCCGTGTTATCGGTCCCGTGGTTTTTTACTCCGGTGATGGAGTTTTCCACGGTAAAAATCTTGCGTGTTATTTTATTTTCCGCATTGGGTTTTATCGCAACGATTTTTGGAGTGTTTATACGTTTACACCTATTCACCCCCCTCTAGGTGTTTCTTCCCCTATTTAGATCCGTATTATATACGACCCAACAACATCCACACGACCCCACAAGGGTATCGAGAACCACACAGTAACCTACAATACCAAATGAAATGCAGAGAAAGTAAAGAAAATGGCAGACTAGGGCTCCCACAGCCCGACTGCTCCCACCTCGGCCTCACCGTCGCCTATCTCTCCCCCTGGAGGTACCTGTCACAGAGTGGGTAGTCAGCGACACTATCATGATAAAAATACTAAAGCAGTAAAGTAATACCAAGCCACAAAAGTAAGACTAGCCGGAGCAACCACTCTACTCATAAAGATAACTCGCAACCACCTGTAGCACCTGTGACACCTGTAACCCCGGTAACACCTGTAACACCTGACCTCGTCGGGCACCAATCCCGGCAGGTCGCACACCTGACCTCGTCGGGCACCAATCCCGACAGGTCGCACCGCTCACACCTTGGTGCCTCGAACCCCACACCTACGGGGGCCCCACTACATCCCCTCGTGGGTAACACGGGTCGGAGACCACCTTTCCGGAAAAGAGCACCCTTAGCGGTGGCCAGACCGCGGGTGCGCGTGTCGCAACTCGAGCATAGTAACCAAGACACGGGGTAATATAGTAAATCATAGAAACCGTCAGCGTTAGTACCGATTAACATGTAATTAAAATCCCTTTCGGAATACTAACACTATACTAAGTCTCGACCGAAAACCCACCTTTTCGTTGTCGCGCTCCTGACCGATGCTAGGTTCTCCCGCGTCTCGGGGTGCCCGCCGGACCTACAAGAACCTGTCATACAGGAGTCAGTAATTCAAGACTCCGCAAGATTAAAAGACTAGAACACCCGGCGCGCCCCCCCCCTCGCGCACAATCCGTACACGTACGCGCCCGGCCCCGCGCGGCTGGGCGGCGTACCACCTGCGTGCGGCGCCGCCCGCATGTGGGTGCGCGCGGCGCTGCCCACATGCGGCGCTGCCCGCATGCGGGCGCGTGCAGCGCCGCCCGCATGCGGCGCTGCCCGCATGCTGGTGCGCGCGGCGCTGCCCGCATGCGGGTGCGCGCGGCGCTGCCGACATGCGGCGCTGCCCGCATGCGGGCGCGTGCGGCGCCGCCCGCATGCGGTAGCATGCGGCGCCGCCCGCATGCGGGAGCATGCGGCGCCGCCCGTATGCGGCGCCGCCCGCATGCGGATGCCGCCCGCATGCGGATGCACGCGGCGCCGCCCTCATGCGGCGCTGCCCGCATGCGGACGCATGCAGCGCCGCCCGCATGCGACGCTGCCCGCATGCGGGAGCATGCGGCGCCGCCCGCATGCTTGGCTCCGTGCGTGCCGGCTCCGGTGACGGCGCCGACTCCGGTGACGGCGCCGACCCTCCTCCTCCTTTTGCCTAAGAGAACCAAGAAAATACCCAATCAAGAACCCTAAGTTATGCTCACCTTGGTTTCGTCGGCTAGGGTTGATCTAGGGGATGATCGTCCTGTTCTTGTGTGCCCGGTAACGAAGGGTATGCCGGCAATCTTCCCTCTCCTCGATCGCTCCGCCTTGTTTCTCCACTCGATCGGTTGGGAAAAAGAAAGGTTGGGGAAGTGGGTTCCTCGTTTGCGCTTGGGGTTGCGTACGCCTAAGGTGAGGGGAGTTGTAACTGTCGTAACCCTGTTTCCCCACGACATGAAAATGGCGGGAGCGGTTAGGATGGCGGGAGCGGTTAGGATGAGGAAGGGAATGAACTCATTTCAAGTCAAAAGCAGGTAATAAGTCGGGTGCGAACCGGGGTCCGGTCTGCCTGAAAAACCGCGCTGATCGCCTGAACCGCTAGCCACCTTCCGGAATTTATTCTGGGAGATTCCGGCGTCGGAATTACAAACCGACTGCGCCGCCGTTCTCCGTTTCAGCGAGCTTTATTGACTAAAAATACCCGCGAGCCCCGACGGTCTGCCCGGAAACAAGGAATTATTAGATCACCCTCCGGGCCCCCGAAACGAATTGCGAAATAAAGAAAACCAAAGTATACCCAAAAACATTTTAAACCAGCGGCTACTACACCCTACCTCAAGAATAATGGTATTGTCTCTCAATGGACTCCTCCTGGAACACCAGAATTGAATGGGGTGTCTGAACGGAGGAATCGAACTTTATTAGATATGGTTCGATCTATGATGAGTTTTACAGATTTACCTACGTCACTTTGGGGTTATGCACTTCTTACGGCTATTTATATTTGAACAGAGTACCTTCCAAATCTGTTCCCACCACACCATATGAGATGTGGCATGGTAGGAAGCCAAGTTTTACTCACATTAAGACTTGGGGGTGTCCGGCTTATATGAAGAAATTAAAGACGGACAAATTGGAAAGCAGATCAGTCAAGGGAAGATTCATTGGTTATCCCAAGGAATCACTTGGATACTATTTTTATCTCCAGAAAGTCATAATGTGATTGTGTGCCATCATGCCTTCTTTCTTGAAAATGAATTTATTTTAGCAAGAGGCAGTGGGAGAAAAATAGAACTAGAGAAGAAAGTCTCTTTAGGATCGAGCATTCCAAGGGCCCTTCCTGATAACTCTGTGATACCAGAGATTACACTGCCACCTCAAGTCTAGTAGAATCTCTCATCTCCTGATAGATACATGGGATTATTTATAGAGGACATGGAGGAAATGTTCCTAGTGGGAGACAAGGATCATAGAGATGATCCTAAGACTTATAGCGAGGCGATGTCAGACATCGACTCCGATAAATGGTTGGAAGCTATGAAGTCTGAAATAGACTCAATGTACTCCAATCAAGTTTGGACTTTGGTTGATCCACGGAGGGTATTGTACCCGTTGGATATAAATGGATCTTCAAGAGAAAGATTGGTTCTGATGGAAAGGTAGAGACCTATAAAGCTAGGCTGGTAGCAAAAGGTTATAGTCAACGCGAAGGCATTGACTATCAGGATACCTTTTCACCTGTAGCCATGCTTAAATCTATCAGAACTCTGCTTGCTATTGCTGCACATTATGACTACGAGATCTGGCAAATGGATGTAAAAACTGCTTTCCTGAATGGATATCTTGAAGAAGAAATCTATATGGAGTATCCTTTGGGTTTCACTACCAAAGATAGAAGTCATAAAGTGTGCAAGCTTCAACGATCCATTTATGGGTTGAAGCAAGCTTCTCGGAGTTGGAACACTCGTTTCTGTCACGCCCCGAGACCGCCAATTTGTACAGTTCGGGCATGCCAACAGACCCGCCAATCGAGTATGACCTCTCACTACCCGAATGGAACGGTACATCCAAGACAATACATCAAGTGCATGCGGAAGCTCAATATCAGAGTACTAAAAATCACTATTAATTAAAAACTTTCATTCAATAAACAAATAGTTTAATCGGAAATGAAAGCATACAAGAGGAACCATAGTATAACCTTATTACATTCCATCTCTCAGCTTGCAATTGAATAATATTACAATTCTTTTACATCTTTTCCTCATCATACAAAGTTCACTCAAGAAATATAAAAGGGTACCTCTGCTAGACTGTAGTGATTCGGCCCTTGGGGGTATTTTTGACTCACATCTAAACTATTTAAGCCCTTAAGTGGATAAAATTATTAATTGTTAAAAGTTGGCCGGTGTGTGGTGCTGGTATTTTTCTGCGATAGAGCGCAGAATATGATGACCGACGGTGCGATCGGATCTGAAATCCGATATCGGGATCCCCCGGAACGAAATTCTTAGTGATGCGGTGATTAGTCATGCATCGGAATCCGTGCAAAATATCTTGCACCCGTTGGAGATAAGGTGGGTTATCTCGTAGTGGATAATTAATTAATTAATTAATTATCCGGTGACGGAAAATAGAAATTTCTTACGTACGAATTAAAGAGGAAATTAATTAAATATATATAATTAATAATAGGGATTATATAAGTGATCCCGATTATCGGAGGGAAAGAAGGAAAATAAAACCCTAACCGGTGAGGAGAGAAAGAAAGGGAAAGAAAGGAAAAAGACGGAACCCTAGCCGTAAGGAAGGAAAAGGAAAAAGAGAAAGAGCCCGATCCTTCCGAACACCGAACCGAAGGCAAGAACGCGACCGGGCGACCTTCCGTCGATCTTCGGTGAGTAAAATAATTTTTGAAATTTTCGGGATTATTCCGTCGTCCTTTTGTTGAGTTTTGGGCTTCTCCGTTGTCTCCGTTACCGTCGCCGTCACCGCCGTCGTGCTAGGGCGCGGAACGGGCAACGGAGACGCGCGATGCCGCTAGGGCATCACGCGGAAGATTACGCGGATGGCCGATCGCCACCGCGAGCGGCGACGGAGAAGACCGCGCGGGCACCCAACCGCGCGGGCACCGCGCGGACGCCGCGCGGCTGCTGCGCGGGGCACCCGCACGGGCGCCGCGCGGGCACCGTGCAGGCGCCGTGCGGGCACCGCGCGGGCACCGCGCAAGCGCCGCGCGGGCCCGCAGCCGCGCTGGGCGCGCGCGGGCGCCGCGTGGGGCCGCACCCGCGCGGGCGCCCGCGGCCGCCGTGCGGGCAGTACCCGCGTGGGCGCCGCGCGAGGTGCCGCCGCGGAGCTGCGCCGCGCGGTTCCGAGCCGCACGAGGCTCCGACGGCGGCGACGGCGGCGCGGGGTTCCTGTTTCCGGCGAATCGGACGGTGTTGGACTTTTCTATCAAAATAAGTAATTTGGGGTTTTCCGTTTGAGATGTTAGTATGTGTTTTTGACATAGTATCCTTGCGGACTTTTCTTAGGTCGGGGTGCGCAGCGGGAGTGTGTGAAAGATCCGAGTGCTCCGATCTTCCCGCAATAAGGTGGGTACTGTTTCTATAAGTGCAACAAGTGCAGTAAGTGCATCTATCATCGTAAAAGTGGTCTTATTGCCTAACAAAGTAGATGGACTATCTAACCTTTCGCATGATCGTATTTTATCTTATGTAATAATTGTTGCGGCTACGGTCGCGGTGCTAAATACACGCCGATCTCGGCAAATCTAGTTTCGGATGGTGCACGTACACTGGCGGCTTGGCCCCCGCATAGGTGTACTTTTCCGGAGAAGTGGTCTATACGACCCGTGTGCCCCACGAAGTGTGGGGACCTCCTCACGGCTGCTACAGGTATCGCACTAGCCCCGTGAAGAGGTTAAAAGCATCAAAAGTCCCGCGGGAGAGATCGTTGACTACCCTGTCCGGACGGTGTCACTAAAGTAAATAAAGTGAGTAAAGTAAGTTGCAGGGTTTTAGCGAAAGGTCCCGGTGTAATCGGTTTGCTCTTCTTTCCTTGTGTTATTTAAACATCTACTTTGTTTGTCACTGACTTTACCCACTCCGTGACAGGTGATACTAGGTGCGTTAGCCGGGATGGCGGTGAGACTGCGTCGCGAGGACCGTAGTCAAACACTTGGATATATCTCATTTTCCTTTATGCATTAGTTAATTTGCTTGTGGTTATATTAGTTGTGGACATGTATTAGTTAGCGCTGTGGATGAGATGTACTTTTACGTTTAGATACTTTTAGTGATGTTTCATATGCGGCACGTTTTCATGAAAAGCCAAATGATTTCGAAAATGCTTTCTCAAAACGAAGTGCCATGTGGGCACGGGTTTCGCAACCGCTGGTTTTATCCTTTCCAAACGGTGACGCCGCTTTAATAGCTTGCTTGAAAAAAAAATAATAAGGTGTCGAGTGGATACCGGTCTTTTAAAACAGTAGTTAATCAATGTACTCTGATTGGTGATGTATGTCTGCTGTATGGTTGATGGATGATGGATGATGTTGTAAATGAGACGCCGTGCATATACAAAGGAGACTCTGTCCGTGGACAGAGAGAATTTGTGTATGTGGCGGTCTGGCACGCACCGGGGATGAGGTTTATGTTATTATATTAAGAAAAAAAAATATACACGTAATTTTCCGCTTTGCTTGACTCAAAAAACCCCGGGGGCGTGACAGATAAAAGGTGTCAGAGAAAAACAATCATAACCATAGTAGACGTGATCCACATCCACAGCGTAAGGTGCCACAAGCAAATTGGACATGAGATAACCAAGTTGTAGGTGCGGTAGTACGTGAGAGTACGGGGAAAAGGGAATGTAATATAGGTGAAATCGTAAGATAGGGTGCTAGGGTGGTAACCATAGGGTTAACGAGGTTTCTTTGTTTACAGCAGACGATGGCCCGGACTAGATCGTCCACCGAGAATGCGGACGCGGACGGGGTGACCCCGGCCGCCGCAGAGAACCAGCTCCCCGGCGACAACTGCGGGAAATGGCCGGGCAGTAGCGACACTGACGGAGCAGGTTCGTCAATTGACGCAGCGACAGCAACCGCGCCAGCCGAGCGCAATCCGACCCCCTCCGCCCGAAGCCACCGCACCCACTACGGAACCGCACGGGGCGGGTGGTACGACAACGGAACAGCCCCCAGCCCCAAGGGATGTACCTACCCCGACGACCTCGGGGCCCGTATTGGGAGCGACAGCAGGGGAGGTAGGAACGACCCCTGCTCTTGGGGGGTCCGCCATGGCAGGAGGGACCCCGGAGCAGCGAGCGACGCGGGAAAGGGTCAGGACGAATTTGACCGAGTTCAAGAAGCATGACCCTCCCACTTTCGAGGGAGAGACGACCGATCCATGGGTCGTCGAGAAATGGGTAGATACCATGGAAAAACTCTTCGAGGATCTACTGATGGAGGAACACGAGCGGGTTCCCCTGGCTGTCCACTTCCTAGAAGGGAATGCTCGTATCTGGTGGAAGACGGTACGCCCGGATCCGTCTACAAGTGACTCACTACCAACATGGCGGCCTTTAGAGAGGAACTTTTTGGCGCTTTCTTCTCCGACAGCGTCAAGCGGCAATTGGAAGACGACCTGAGGAACATTAGACAAGGGAACCGCTGGTCGTGGAATATCAAAGAGAGTTCGTGAGATTGGTTAACTGCGTCCCATTTGTTATACGGGATGAACCCCACAAGGCCCGCCTTTTTGTGGACGGACTACGGAGCGACATCTTCGAGATGGTTCAGGCAGCAGACTGCGCACGACGTTCGGGAGGTGGTGGAGAGGGCCACCATCGTGGAGCGGGGATCGCCATCACCCGAGCTCGACGTGAGGGACCAGAAAATAACCGGGAAAAGAGTGGACACATGCTTACCCGGGAGGGGGCCCTTCTGGAGGGAGCCGACCCCCAAAGTACCCCAGACGCAACAAGGAAGCAAAGTGCGCCTACGGGAAGGCCGCGACCATCGATCAAGCCATGTGTTATTTGCGGAGCATCGCATCCAGTGACGGAATGCCCTAAGAGACAAGATCACTGCTTCCGCTGCGGCAAACAGGGGCATCTCCGATACAACTGTCCCCTGAATACGGGAGCGGCATCTTCCGCGGCTTCCGCCCCAACGGCGCAGCCACCAGGACGGGGTAGAGCGCCACGGGAATGCCCCCACACCTCCGGCGCCAAGATCAGAAGGGGAATCACGACACAACCAGGAGGGAGACTCTACTCCATGGGTCAGCACGGAGCGGTACTGCCAGAGGAGGTGGTAGCAGGTATTACTTCCATTTCTAACTTTCGAGCTCGAACCCTGTTTGGACACCCGAGCGACTCACTCCTTCATCTCCCGCACTTTTGCACAAACACATCTGTTAGAAAGTAGCCCTCTTGATGTTATGATGACCGTCAGACTCCTGGGGGGCCAATCGCGGCGACGGTCTGGTGCCCTCGTGTTCAATAAGACTGGGAAGGTCGTCGTGCCCCTGGGATCTGATAGTTATACGTTAAAAGAATACGACGTGGTGTGGGCATGGACGGGCTTACCGAGTATCAGGGATCATCGACTGCGAGAAGAGCCAGGTGCAACTACAGAAGCCGGGATTCCCAGAAAACGTGTACTTGGCATGTAAAAGTACTTCCTTTTTAGCTGTCATCACCGCGGCGGGCTAGGAAGCTGATAGAGGGTGGGTGCGAGGCCTATCTAGCCTTGGTAGATTTAGCCAACCGACCCGTTCCCCGCCGTCCGAAATTCCAGGGTAAGGGAATTTCCGGATGTATTTCGGCGGAGCTCCCCGGAATGCCGCCGGAAGAGAGGTCGACTTCCCTATTGAGTGCTGCCCGGCACCAAACCCATCACCAAGGCACCGTACAGGATGGCTTCGCGGAGTTGAAAGAATCAAGGCACAGTTGGAGGACCTTTTGGATAAGGTTTTATCAGACCTAGCGCGTTACCTTGGAGCGCGCCGTCCTGTTCGTGAGGAAGAAGGACGGAAGTCTCCGGTTGTGCATCGACTACCGGGAGATAAATAAGGTCACCGTAAGAACAAGTACCCCTGCCAAGGATCGACGAACCTCTTCGACCAATTACAGGGGGGGCCGGGTGTTTTCAAAGATTGACCTGCAGTCGGGCTATCACCAGTCTCCGGGTAAGGGGGAGGACAT
>JAQNDB010004877.1:0-21860 GCA_029204045.2 Tillandsia leiboldiana | reverse complement strand
TTTAGAGAAGGCTTTGGGCCAACGGAGGTTGTATTTGGATTCAGCACGGAAAAAACGCTTGAAAACGGCTGTTTATTTGTTAAAACGGAGTCCGGATGCCCAAAAACGGACCCCCGGAAGTTTTCTGGCGCAAAATGGTGCATGGGGGGACCTGTGGACCGCCGGGGACACGTGGCGCCTCCTTATTGGGCCGGCGCGCCACTCTCGTCCACTGAATGGACCGCCGGTGCACGGTGCACCGGCGGGCCACGTGGCGGGCTCCCGTTGGACCGGCGCAGCACGCGCGGCGCATGGAGCAAGCGCGGCAGCGCGGCAGGTCGGGCAAGCTGGGGCAGCGCGCGCGGCGCACGGTGCACCGGGCGCGCCACGTGGCGCCCCGGGTTGGCGGGCGTACGTGCGCGCGGCGCACCCGCAGGCGCGCGCCTGCGGCCGTACGCGCACGCGCTGCAGGCGTGCAGGCGGCGCGCAGCGGCCACCGGCGCCGTGTCGGGCGGGAAAAGCGGGGGCACGTGGCGCCCCGCCACTGGCGGGCGCCACCCACCCCGCCGCCCCCGCAGGGGGCACGTGGCCGCGCCCGGTTCGCCGGCGCGCTGTCCCCTGTGCGGGGGACACGTGTCGGGCGTCCAAGCCGGTCGGACCAAAAATCGGTCCGACCGAGATCCCGTGCGGGATGGGCCGCAAGCTGGGCCGGGCTACTGTGCGGGCCCGAAATCGGGCCCGAATGAACCGGCGCCCAATCTGGGACTTATTGGTCATTTCTGAAATGTTTTTAGTGGGCCTATAAATAGGCCCCTCCCTCCTTTTTCTGGCTTTTCCGAGAGATAGAGAGAGATTGAGAGGGAGAGGTCTTTAGAGAAGTTGTTCCTCACAGATTTTTCTACCTCGTGGTGCGTTCCCAGATTTTTCGGAAGATCGACAACGGCGATCCGGATTTTACAGCGTGCCTCGGTTTTCCCCCATTTTCGGCCCGTTATCGCCGCATTTCAGTCGGAAGAGTCCCCTGCGCAGCACAGGAGTCATTTTCCGACGATTTCTTCGCCGCTGTGTTCCTAAGAGGTAGGGCTTCGTTTTCCGTGTTGATGGTTCTCTCTGGATCCGATTCCTTGGCACGCTTCCCGAGGTGTTTTGACCCCTCTTTTGCTGTTTGGGCTTTTGGACAGCGGCGACTTCGACGAATTGTTTCTCAGCGTAGGAATATCTGATCGAGGCGATTCAAGAGTCGATTTTGGGCTACTTTTCGCGAGGAACGCAACCGTGATTTTTCTGGAATTTTTGGAGCTCGGGACAGAGGTGAAACTCCTCGTTTTGCGTGCTGATTTTAAAAACAGCAAATATGTATTTGGGACTTGTAGTTTTTACACCGTGTACACTTGTGTGATGTTGTAGGATACTGTTTCAGCTGACGGTGTGCTTAGAGGACAGCGGGTATTTTCTGGGTGTTTTGTGCACGCTTTTCGAGGTGGGTGGTTGCGTTTCCCTCTTTGTTGACTTGCACACTAGGAATAGTAGAGTTTCCCAATTACAAATATGATAGTAACTTGTGGTATATGAGCCTATTGCATTGGCCCCCTAAATTAAGTGATAGCTTCTATGTGATAAATCTGGGACAGCAAGTTGGACAATTGCTATATCTTAAACCGCATGCAAATAAATAACCCTATAATATTTTAAATTGATTCTTTACATGAAACTTTAGTCACTTTTTAAATGCTTTTAAAAGAGAACACTTGCATGCTTATTTGGACAACTGGTTAGGCCACTATTTTACTGCAGCACTATATTATGGGATTTGACTTAGGAGAAAACATATTTTATTGTTATTCTTCTCTATCGTGCATGATGCTCGAGTCTGATCGGGATTTTGAGATAGTATTGTCTGGGACAGTTTGGACTTGTCTTCGGGGATTGTGGGGTATAGTGGCAACCGCGGATGTTAGGCGGTTGACCAGATTTTTACCTTATCAGATTGGGGGTTATGGGTTCAGCGGTGACCGCGGATTTTGGGCGGTTGGCCGGATGTTATTATCACATCAGATTGGGGATCGGGTTGCATTAGTGGATGGAGTTTCCACTTTGATCATAGTCATGATCCAGTCCTGCTATTGTGAGAAATCAGCTACAGAGATGATTGATACAGAGATACTTTACTCGTGTGGGTCGCTCCCCTCGAGTGCCACTCCGGAGTAGGCTTTTTGACCGTGATGGGTGCCCGTCAGTTGGTGAGTTGTGAGTGATGACAGAGCAGGCAGTGCCAGTATTTCCTGGCCCTCTGATTGGGTTTCTTTGGGCAGTCAGCTTTATAGTTGCATATATATACAGTTATCTTTTGGCACTGCATTTAGAGGCATAGTAGTGGTAGTTCCTTTTTCAGCAGTCTATATTGCATACCACTGTTCTTTTCTTTTGCCTCTTTATTCCTAGTGGATGCGTCAGCATTAGAGGTTTTACCCACTAGGGAGGCTACTGGTTTATCTAGTAGTTCTCACCCCCATTGTTGTTTTCTGTCCTTTTCCCCTTTGTTTTGCAGAGTCATCTGTGGGAGCTGCTGGGCCTTCAGCGGCAGATCGAGGTAAGAGGATCGCCGACTAGCTAGATCATCTACCCCGAGCGAGAGATTAGCGAGGTTTTTATTGTACCCCTTTTGTATCTCAGACTTCAGTAGTTTACTTTTGGGTCTGGCTTTGGCCAGCTGGTTGTATCTTTATGGTGAGCTGGGAGTATATTGTACTTTTATTTCAGTTTGTAGTTTATTTCAGTCTGAGATTACTTTTAGTTCTATTAGTTCAGCTCTGTTTATGCTCTTTTATTATATATTATCTATCTGAGCAGGTTACCAGCGCTTCGTGTACATGGAAAATTCCGTGTGCACGGCGGATCTGTTGGCGAGCCCGGGTTCTGGGTTACACCCGGGGCGTGACAGATTAAGTTGGTATCAGAGCTTAGGGATAGGTCAGTTGGGACTTAGGAAACCCTAGGCTTTTGGCAGACCCTAGGATGATAGGGCGCGAGAGACGTGATATTCTGCGAAAGTCGGTGATTTATTTATTTGGCTCTTCCAGTGAGTGAAGAGGGATCGACATAGCCTATTTCTGGTGGACAGTTATGTTGGCTGCAGACAACATAAAGTCACAGAAATAGGGAGATGTCTTTGACTTTCGCTAGATTGGGTCGTGTGGGGTTATGTTACTGATTCGTGGTTTCTTGTGGCAGGATGCCTCCCCGACGTCGGATCCCTACTCGGGGTACCCCTACACCCCCTGTTGAGCCAGAGCAGCCTGCACCCCCCGAGCTTACTGAGTTGAGGGCCTTGGTGGCCCAGTTGGCGGAGGGTCAGCGCCGCCAGGAGCAGAGGTTTGCCAGCTCCTTGCCCAGAGAGAGGCACCACCCCCAGCTAGTTCTGGGCCCTGGTGCCATCCTGTTGCACCTTTTGTGCCGTCAGCGCCATCTTCGAGTAGCAGAGCCCCTGAGTTATTCAGCCTTTGACTGCGGAGTGAGGAGCAGGATATTGCTGGCAAACTCTCCAAGTTTGTTCAACGGGGGACCACCTAGATTCTCAGGGCGGGATGCGCAGCCCTGGGCTGTTGGGAGATGGCTTCATCCTTTCTGCGATGGAGAAGGGCTTTTTCGGAGACTTCTTCATCGACCCGAGGTATCGAGTGCACATGGCGGTGCACTGTTTGAAGGGGATGCTGATTTTTGGGTGGCAGCGGGTAGAGCCCCTGGAGTTCCGGATTACTCGCAGCAGCTGCTTGGGAGGAGTTCCGACGGATGGTGCTGACACCTATTTCTCGACCAGTTGTGAAGAAAAGTTGAGGATGACTTGAAGAATTTGCAGCAGGGCGATCGACTCGGCTCATGCCTATTTCCAAGAGTTCACGGAGTTGCTGAACTGTGTGCCCTTCGTCCGCTCGTGACGGTCCGCACCAGTTGAGTTTTCGAGGGAGGCATCCGTCCAGAGATTTACACACTGGTGCAGTCAGAGATTTCATACTCTGGAGGCAGCCGCAGAGCATGCACAGTGGGTGGAGAGAGGTGATCTGGTGGTGGCCAGACAGAGGGCCGCGGTCGCACAGAGTTCCGACAGGAAGCGACCAGCCCAGGATGAGGGGGGACAGGCCAGTACTTGGAGGCTGCCCCGACCGCCCCCGCCTCAGTTCCCGGGCCGTGGGCGTTCGGAGCGGCGAGGGCCTGGTGGATCCCAGAGGCCCCCGCAGCAGCAGCAGCAGCAGCAGCAACAGCAGAGATCGCAGTCGTCACAGCGCGGGTCTCAGCGGCAGCGACAGTCCCAGCAGCAGCAGTCCCGACAGTCACGGGCTCCCAGCAGTTGTATCTTCTGTGGGGGTCCGCACTTCCCCGGCACCTGCGACCAGCGCGGGGTCGCTGCTACGGATGTGGGCAGCCAGGGCACATTCGAGCTGCATGCCCATTTTCGACCTCAGCCGCTCCTTCCTCAGCATCTGCCCCAGCATCATCGCAGCAGCGGTCGACGGCTCAGCGGCCATATGCTCCAGCGAGCAGGCCATCCTCTTCCCATCCCGCAGATTATCGCCCTCCGGCTCAGAGTGGGCGAGTGTATGCCGCGCAGGTAGAGGACTCTTCGGCAGCAGACCATGTGGTGGCAAGTATCACCTTACTTTCTGGCATTAGGACTCGTACTTTATTTGATACTGGAGCATCTCATTCTTTCATTAGTAGATCTTTTGCATCGTTACATGGGTTAGAGGTAGGACTTTTGCCACGTGCACGAGAGGTTCAGGTTCCCGATCACACTTTGCATGTGGAGGAGTGTTGTTGGTCCTGCCCGATGCAGATCGAGTCCTGGATTATGCCAGCAGACCTGTTGGTCTTGAGACAGCTGGGGGACTTTGATGTGGTTCTCGGGATGGACTGGTTGGCTCGATATTTTGCGACTATTGATTGTGCCGTGAGGACTGTCACTTTTAGAGAGCCAGGCCAGGAGGTATTGGTATACCGGGGATGTCAGAGTGCTTTCTTTGCCTCTATGGTTTCGACTTCCCGAGCGAGGCGGATGATTCACCGAGGATGTGTAGCCTTTTTGGCTAGTGTTGTGGAGGGGCCTACGGCGGCACCGGGACTCGGGGATATCCCTATTGTCCGCGAGTTTCCGGATGTTTTTCCACCTGAGCTGACTTGTATGCCGCCTGACAGAGAGATCGAGTTTGTGATTGACGTAGTTCCGGGAACTGCGCCAATCTCTAAGGCTCCTTACCGGATGGCACCGGCTGAGCTGCGAGAGCTTAAGGCACAGTTGCAAGATTTGATGGATAAGGGTTTCATTAGACCCAGTGTGTCGCCCTGGGGAGCGCCGGTGCTATTCGTGAAGAAGAAGGATGGGTCACTTAGACTGTGTGTGGACTTTAGGGAATTGAATAAAGTGACCATCAAGAACAAGTACCCTTTGCCACGCATCGATGATCTCTTTGATCAGCTGCAAGGGTCTTGTGTCTTCTCTAAGATCGATCTACAGTCTGGTTACCACCAACTGAAGGTGAAGGCTGAGGATATTCCTAAGGCTGCTTTCAGATCTCGGTACGGGCATTATGAGTTTACAGTTATGCCGTTTGGATTGACTAATGCCCCTGCCGCCTTTATGGACTTGATGAACTAGATATTTCGGCCCTTTCTGGATCGTTTTGTGGTAGTGTTCATTGACGATATCCTTGTTTACTCCCGGAGCGAGGCTGAGCATGAGGAGCACTTGAGGACTGTGCTACAACTTCTACGAGAGAAGAAGTTGTATGCCAAGCTGGCAAAGTGCGAGTTTTGGCTTCGGGAGGTAGCTTTCTTGGGCCATGTGATTTCCGCCGCTGGTGTGGCTGTAGACCCGGCGAAGATTGAGGCAGTTCGTGATTGGCCTCGACCGACGACTGTATCTGAGGTGCGCAGCTTCATGGGTTTAGCTGGTTATTATCGTCGGTTTGTGGAAGGCTTTGCGAAGCTTTCCACACCCCTCACTCGGTTGACACGTAAAGGAGTTAAGTTTATCTGGAGTGAGGACTGCCAGAGGAGCTTCGAGGAGCTGAAGGATAGACTGATGACCGCTCCTATCCTTTCCCTCCCTGTTATGGGGAAAGGGTATGTGATCTACAGTGACGCATCGCACAGTGGACTCGGTTGCGTGTTGATGCAGGAAGGGAGGGTAATCGCTTATGCATCGAGACAGCTCAAGGATTACGAGAAAAATTACCCTACCCATGACTTGGAGCTTGCTGCCGTGGTGTTTGCACTGAAGCTTTGGCGCCATTACCTGTACGGGGAGCATTGTGAGATCTACACCGACCACAAGAGCTTAAAGTATCTGTTCACTCAGAAGGAGCTGAATTTGAGACAGCGCAGATGGTTGGAGCTACTAAAGGATTACGATGTGGATATCCTTTACCATCCAGGCAAGGCCAATGTGGTTGCAGATGCTTTGAGTAGGAGAGCGGTGCAGAGTTTGTCCATGATGATTACAGATCAGGCGCCACTGCTAGAGGAGTTGAGACGGCTTGAGTTAGAGGTTGTGTCCCCTGGGGTCTCTGCTAGACTGATGTCTTTGGTCGTGCAGCCCACTCTGCTGGAGAGGATCCGAGAGAGACAGAGTGAGGACCCCTACTTGACCAGGATTCGAGATCAGATTCCGAGTGATCAGTCAGGGGACTTTACAGTGGATGCTGCGGGAGTACTGAGGTACATGGACCGAGCATGTGTGCCAGTGGATGCTGAGATCAGAGAGCAGATATTGAGGGAGGCCCATTATACACCTTACACCCTTCATCCTGGGGGGACTAAGATGTATAAGGACCTCAAGGCACACTTCTGGTGGAATGGCATGAAGAGGGATATCGGGAGATTTGTGGCCCAGTGTTTGACTTGTCAGCAGGTAAAAGCTGAGCATCGAGTGCCAGCTGGCAAGCTACAGAGTCTCCCAATTCCGGAGTGGAAATGGGACCACATTACGATGGATTTTATGGTCGGATTGCCGAGGGCACAGGGAGGTGCAGATGCTATCTGGATAGTGGTGGATCGACTTACCAAGTCAGCGCACTTTTTGCCTATGCAGACTACTTGGCCACTCGAGCGACTAGCCCAGTTATACTTGGATGAGATAGTGAGGTTACATGGGGTGCCAGCTTCCATAGTATCAGATAGAGACCCGAGGTTTGCTTCGCGATTCTGGGGGAGTTTACAGGCTACCTTGGGGACTCAGCTCCATTTCAGTACAGCTTTCCACCCACAGACTGATGGACAGTCAGAGCGGACGATTCAGATCCTTGAGGATATGCTGAGGGCTTGTGTCCTGGATTTTGGCGGTGGATGGATTCGACATTTATCATTGGCTGAGTTTGCGTACAACAACAGTTTTCAAGCGAGCATCCAAATGGCCCCGTTTGAAGCGTTGTATGGACGCAAATGTCGATCACCGCTATATTGGAGTGATGTGGGGGAGAGACGGACTCTGGGACCAGATTTATTGCTAGAGGCAGAGGAGAAGGTCAGAGTGATTCGACAGCACCTTCAGACCGCTCAGAGTCGACAGAGGAGCTATGCTGATGTTCGGCGACGAGACTTAGAGTTTCAGGTTGGAGATCATGTATTTTTGAAAGTCTCGCCGTCCAAAGGGATAAGGAGGTTTGGCATTCGCGGTAAACTCAGTCCCCGGTACATTGGACCCTTTGAGGTGTTGGACCGTATCGGACCAGTTGCTTATCGACTTGCACTTCCCCCGAGACTTGCTGGTGTCCACGATGTTTTTCATGTCTCTACTCTGAGGAGGTACGTCTTCGACCCGTCGCACGTCATCGACTTTGCACCTCTCGAGATCAGCGAGGATTTCAGATATGAGGAGCGCCCACTGCGGATTCTTGATCGGGAGGTGAAAGAACTGCGCAATCGAACCATCCCCTATGTGAAGATCCTCTGGAGCCATCATGATGAGCGCGAGGCGACGTGGGAGCTCGAGTCAGAGATGATGGACGCCTACCCCTACTTGTTCGAGGCTCTGGATTGAGGTATGATTTTAGTTTCGAGGATGAAACTTTTGTTAGTGGGGGAGGATGTAGTGGCCCTGGTTTTCCTGCAGTTTTTCCCGTGAATCCTTGGTGTGAAACACCTATCCTTGGTGTATTTGGCCCACAGTGCATCAAAGGGATGCTATGGATGGACACAGAGTGGTATTTACTATTGGTTTGGCCTTCGGCTGTAATTGCCGAATTTTAGAGAAGGCTTTGGGCCAAACGGAGGTCGTATTTGGATTCAGCACGGAAAAACGCTTGAAAACGGCTGTTTGTTTGTTAAAAACGGAGTCCGGATGCCCAAAAACGGACCCCCGGAAGTTTTCTGCGCAAAATGGTGCATGGGGGGACCTGTGGACCGGCCGGGGACACGTGGCGCCTCCTTATTGGGCCGGCGCGCCACTCTCGGTCCACGGAATGGACCGCCGGTGCACGGTGCACCGGCGGGCCACGTGGCGGGCTCCCGTTGGACCGGCGCAGCACGCGCGGCGCATGGAGCAAGCGCGGGCAGCGCGGGCAGGTCGGGCAAGCTGGGGCAGCGGCGCAGCGCACGGTGCACCGGGGCGCGCCACGTGGCGGCCCCGGGTTGGCGAGCGTATGTGCGCGCGGCGCACCGGCAGGCGCGCGCCTGCGGTCGTACGCGCACGCGCTGCAGGCGTGCAGGCGGCGCGCAGCGGCCACCGGCGGCCGTGTCGGGCGGGAAAAGCGGGGGCACGTGGCGCCCGCCACTGGCGGGCGCCACCCACCCCGCCGCCCCCGCAGGGGGCACGTGGCCGCGCCCGGTTCGCCGGGCGCGCTGTCCCCTGTGCGGGGGACACGTGTCGGGCGTCCAAGCCGGTCGGACCAAAAATCGGTCCGACCGAGATCCCGTGCGGGATGGGCCGCAAGCTGGGCCGGGCTACTGTGCGGGCCCGAAATCGGGCCCGAATGAACCGGGCGCCCGAATCTGGGACTTATTTGTCATTTCTGAAATGTTTTTAGTGGGCCTATAAATAGGCCCCCTCCCCTCCTTTTTCTGGCTTTTCCGAGAGATAGAGAGAGATTGAGAGGGAGAGGTCTTTAGAGAAGTTGTTCCTCACAGATTTTTCTACCTCGTGGTGCGTTCCCAGATTTTTCGGAAGATCGACAACGGCGATCCGGATTTTACAGCGTGCCTCGGTTTTCCCCCATTTTCGGCCCGTTATCGCCGCATTTCAGTCGGAAGAGTCCCCTGCGCAGCACAGGAGTCATTTTCCGACGATTTCTTCGCCGCTGTGTTCCTAAGAGGTAGGGCTTCGTTTTCCGTGTTGATAGTTTCTCTAGATTCCGATTCCTTGGCACGCTTCCCGAGGTGTTTTGACCCCTCTTTTGCTGTTTGGGCTTATGGACAGCGGCGACTTCGACGAATTGTTTCTCAGCGTAGGAATATCTGATCGGGGCAATTCAAGAGTCGATTTTGGGCTACTTTTCGCGAGGAACGCAACCGTGATTTTTCTGGAATTTTTGGAGCTCGGGATAGAGGTGAAACTCCTCGTTTTGCGTGCTGATTTTAAAAACAGCAAATATGTATTCGGGACTTGTAGTTTTTACACCGTGTACACTTGTGTGATGTTGTAGGATACTGTTTCAGCTGACGGTGTGCTTAGAGGACAGCGGGTATTTTCTGGGTGTTTTGTGCACGCTTTTCGAGGTGGGTGGTTGTGTTTCCCTCTTTGTTGACTTGCACACTAGGAATAGTAGAGTTTCCCAATTACAAATATGATAGTAACTTGTGGTATATGAGCCTATTGCATTGGCCCCCCTAAATTAAGTGATAGCTTCTATGTGATAAATCTGGGACAGCAAGTTGGACAATTGCTATATCTTAAACCGCATGCAAATAAATAACCCTATAATATTTTAAATTGATTCTTTACATGAAACTTTAGTCACTTTTTAAATGCTTTTAAAAGAGAACACTTGCATGCTTATTTGGACAACTGGTTAGGCCACTATTTTACTGCAGCACTATATTATGGGATTTGACTTAGGAGAAAACATATTTCTCACAATAGCGGTTGACCAGATGTTTTTACCTTATCAGATTGGGGGTTATGGGTTCAGCGGTGACCGCGGATTTTGGGCGGTTGGCCGGATGTTATTATCACATCAGATTGGGGATCGGGGTTGCATTAGTGGATGGAGTTTCCCACTTTGATCATAGTCATGATCCAGTCCTGCTATTGTGAGAAATCAGCTACAAAGATGATTGATACAGAGATACTTTACTCGTGTGGGTCGCTCCCCTCGAGTGCCACTCCGGAGTAGGCTTTTTGACCGTGATGGGTGCCGGTCAGTTGGTGAGTTGTGAGTGATGACAGAGCAGGCAGTGCCAGTATTTCCTGGCCCTCTGATTGGGTTGCTTTGGGCAGTCAGCTTTATAGTCGCATATATATATACAGTTATCTTTTGGCACTGCATTTAGAGGCATAGTAGTGGTAGTTCCTTTTTCAGCAGTCTATATTGCATACCACTGTTCTTTTCTTTTGCCTCTTTATTCCTAGTGGATGCGTCAGCATTAGAGGTTTTACCCACTAGGGGAGGCTACTGGTTTATCTAGTAGTTCTCACCCCCATTGTTGTTTTCTGTCCTTTTCCCCTTTGTTTTGCAGAGTCATCTGTGGGAGCTGCTGGGCCTTCAGCGGCAGATCGAGGTAAGAGGATCGCCGACTAGCTAGATCATCTACCCCGAGCGAGAGATTAGCGAGGTTTTTATTGTACCCCTTTTGTATCTCAGACTTCAGAAGTTTACTTTTGGGTCTGGCTTTGGCCAGCTGGTTGTATCTTTATGGTGAGCTGGGAGTATATTGTACTTTTATTTCAGTTTGTAGTTTATTTCAGTCTGAGATTACTTTTAGTTCTATTAGTTCAGCTCTGTTTATGCTCTTTTATTATATATTATCTATCTGAGCAGGTTACCAGCGCTTCGTGTACATGGAAAATTCCGTGTGCACGGCGGATCTGTTGGCGAGCCCGGGTTCTGGGTTACACCCGGGGCGTGACACGGGCAACGGCCCCGCGCGGCACCGCATACGGCTCGGCCGCGCGGGCACTGGCCCCGCGCGGTGCTGCATGCGGCACGACCGCGCGGGCACCAACCCGGCGCGGCACCTCCAGTGGCGCGACCGCGCAGGCGTTCGCCCCCGCGCGGCGCCTGCCCGCGACGCGGCCGCGCGGGCGCCTGCCCCGCGCGGCACTGCGGGCAACCCGACCACGCGGGCTTGCCCCGCACGGCGCTACCTGTAGCGCGGGCGTGGGCGCCTCCCCCGCGCGGCGCTGCGGGCAGCCTGACCACGCGGGCTTGCCCCGCACGGCGCTGCCTGTAGCGCGGGCGCAGGCGCCTGCCCCGCGCGGCGCTACGGGCAGCCCGATGGCGCGGGCTTGCCCCGCCCGGTGCTGCCTGCAGTGCAGGCACAGGTGCCTGCCCCGTGCGGCGCTGCAGGCAGTCCGACCGCGCGGGCTTTGTCCCGCACGGCGTCGCCTGCAGCGCGGGCGCGGCTTTGCCCGCGTGGCGCCGGCCGGGGTGCGGCGGCAGTCCCGAGACAGCGGCGGCGGTGGGTAAACAAAAACCGTGAAAACTCCAAAAAGACAACGGAAAAAGAGCATCACTTACCACGATTTCGTCGGAGAAGGCGATCCGTTCACGCTCCCAGCTTCGGCACGTTGATCGGGAATGATCGGGTCCCTTCGCTTTCTCCTTCTTTCTTTCTTTTCTCCTCCGATTAGGGTTTTTCCTTCTCTTTTCTTTTCGGGAAGAATGATTTTTGTCTTGATACGTACCGAAAAATCCACATCCTCATCTTTAATAATTAATTAATAATTATTTAATCATAAGAGATATTTACTTATCTCCTCGAAAAGCGTGCCCGATCTTTTGCACGGATTCCGATGCACACTACCGTTACCGCTATCCTAAGGACCCATTTTCGGGGGATCCATAAGTCGGAACTCGGATCCGGTCGCACCGCCGTTCATCATTTTTCGAGCTCTATCACAGAAAAATACCCGCACCGTATGATTATCTACTTAAGAAAACCCGTTAATTCAGTTTCCTATAACCTGTACTTTATTAGCAGGAGGGTAAAACATTACACAAAAAGTTGTGATATTACACCACACACCCCTTAAAAGGAGTTTCGTCCTCGAAACTTATCCTCAGCCCTCGCTAAACAAATCAGGAAAACACTCTTTCATCTTTGTCTCTAGTTCCCAGGTCGCCTCGCGCTCCTCTTGGTTACTCCATTGCACCTTCACGTAGGGGATCGTCCGGTTGCGTAGTTTCTTCTCCTCACGCGCCAATATTCGTATCACGCAACTCGACGGCAGAGGCATCGAGGTCGTGTGACGGATCGAAAAGGTATTTTCGAAGCATCGAGACGTGAAACACGTTGTGTACCCGTTCAAGGTTTGGTGGTAAGGCCAATCGGTATGCCACCGGGCCCATGTGCTCCAAGATCTCGAACGGTCCCACATACCGTGGGCTCAGTTTCCCTCGTAAGCCGAAGCGTCTGGTTCCCTTAGACGGTGATACATGAAGTAACACGTGTTCCCCCACCATAAATTCCAAATCATGTCGCCTCTGATCCGCATAGCTCTTCTGCCGGCTCTAGGCGGTCAACAGTCGCTGCCTGATAAGGCGCACCTTTGCCTCAGTTTCCTCTACTAGGTCTAGCCCCAAACACTTTCCCTCCCCCAGGTCGTCCCAACATATAGGAGATCGACATCGGCGTCCGTACAAGGCTTCGTACGGCGCCATCTGATTGCTTGCTTGGTAGCCGTTATTGTAGGCGAATTCCACGAGGGGTAGGTAACGCGACCATCCCTCACCCAGGTCAAGCACGCATGCTCGGAGCATATCTTCGAGGATCTAGATTACCCGTTCCGATTGTCCGTCCGTCTGCGGGTGGAAGGCCGTGCTGAACTGCAGTTTGGTTCCCAATGCCCGCTGCAAGCTCCGCCAGAAATTCGACACAAAACGTGTGTCCCTATCAGAAGTTATCGACGCTGGTACTCCGTGCAACCTTACCACCTCGTCGATGTAGGTTTGTGCTAGCTGGTCTTGGGTCCACGTCATGTGGATAGGCAGAAAATGGGCCGATTTCGTCAGACGATCCACTATGACCCATATCGCGTCGTGTCCATGTTGCGATCGCAGAAAATCGGTTACGAAGTCCATGGTAATCCGTTCCCATTTCCATTCCGGTATGGGCAATGGCTGTAGTTTCCCTGCCGGTCGCTGATGTTCCGCTTTCACTTGTTGGCACACCAAACAATGCACCACGAATTGCGTCACATCCCCCTTCAATTTGGGCCACCAAAAGGTCTGCCTCAGATCTTTGTACATCTTCGTACCTCCGGGATACGCAGTGTAGGGAGCACTATGCGCTACCGTCAGAATTTCTTTCTTTATTTTCGGCACATCGGGCACACAAATTCGTCCCCGGGACCTTATTGCATTATCCGAGCCAATCATAAAATCACCCCCTTGCTCTGAGGATATTTTGTCCCGCACCAGTTGCAATTGCGTGTCCGTTGATTGCCCTTCCAAGATCCTCTCGATCAGAGTAGGCTTAACTACCAAGGACAGGAGTTGCGCAACCGCACCCGCTGGCACCACCTCCAGCCTCAATTGCGAGAACTCTGCGATTAGACGTTCCTGTTGGGTAAGGGCGCTCAACGCCGTTTCTCCCGTCTGTCCCTTGCGGCTTAAGGCGTCGGCCACCACATTTGCCTTCTCGGGGTGGTAGTGGATGGACAAATCGTAGTCTTTCAGTAGTTCCAGCCATCGCCTTTGCCGTAAGTTCAGTTCCCTCTGTGTGAACAGGTATTTGAGGCTCTGGTGATCAAAAAACACATTGCAGTGCACTCCGTAGAGATAATGTCTCCAAAGCTTTAGAGCAAACACGACTGTCGCGAGTTCCAAGTCGTGTGTAGGGTAGTTCTGCTCGTAATCCTTGAACTGTCTTGATGCGTAGGCTATGACCTTCCCTTGCTGCATTAGTACGCTTCCAAGATCGCTTCGTGATGCGTCGCAATAGATCTCATAGTCCTCTCCGAGCTTCGGCAGTGTGAGTACTGGCGCCCGTGTGAGTCTGTCTTTAAGTTCTTCGAAGCTCTTCTGGCATTGGGTTGTCCAGATGAATTTCTCCCCTTTCTGGGTTAGTCGACTTAGGGGAGTGGCTATCTTTGAGAAGCCTTCCACGAAGCGTCTGTAGTACCCTGCCAGTCCTAGGAAGCTTCAAATTTCTGTCACCGTTGTTGGCCGAGCCCAGTTGGTCACGGATTCTATCTTCCTCGGGTCCACCGCTATTCCCGATGCTGAGACTATGTGTCCCTGGAAGTCTACCTCGCGGAGCCAAAACTCACACTTTTTGAGTTTGGCGTACAATTTTGATCCCGGAGGGTCTGGAGGATTACTCGCAGGTGCTCCTCCCTGGCGTCTACATCCCTCCCACGCCACACACGCCGCCCTACACTCACAACATCAACACTAGCCTCATCTATCTTGTCATGGGTAGCCGGAGCAACCGCCACGTTATTGGATTCCCGTTCCTATTCCGGAGGTCTCCCGCCATCCCAACAGGGGCGCTTCGACCTCACCCACATTTGCCCCTCCGTTCGAGGTTCGGCTGTGGCCCTAAGTCCGCAGACTTGGGTAGTATGGTTTGAACCTAGGTCTACCTATGTCACTAAAGTTCGTCTCTCCAGTGGGGCTGCTTCCCGCAGTGGGGTGAGCCTCCTTGCCGGTTGTAGTGGTGTCTCCCTAGCCGACCTGCTAGCTTAACCCCCTCACTGTCCTCTGGCAGTTCAACTTTCTGTTAGTCACTGCTGAGTGGTGACGTGGGGCGTCGGAAGGTAGGGCTCTAGATCAGCTGGCCGGATCTACCGAAATGCGAAGGAACTACTCGACTACCTTCCTCTGTCTCCTTGACTGCGGCGGGGGAAAAAGAATGGTAGGTCGTAGACGTCCTCCCGAGTAAGGCTCGCACGTTTCGGCGTGCCCCGTCCCCGGAATGCACCAGGGACTTAGTTCGATTGATCACTGCTTCAGGATTGCTGTGACGGTTGATTCTGAGTGCCACACAAAGTACCCCCAAACAAGGTCTTTCCCCAGCTCTTATTGCACCATAATTTTACTCGCCCGTGCAGGCTGGGGAGGGCTTAACTAAAGGCCTATGAGGGTTTCTCCCCATAGCTCGAATACATCTACCCCTAAGGCAAGATTCAAGAGAGCGGAGAGGGTAGAAGGGAAAGGAGGATTTTCCCCTAACGACACAGGGTAGGGCGAGAAATAGGAGAGAGAGAATCGGACAATAGTGGGACGCTCTGGTGTGATAGGTACTCCTAAATCGAAGAGGAAACTAGAAGTATTACTTGTTATTACTCTTTTCGGAACATCGCGTCCTTTATCGGGTCGGCTCGGGGGACCCGACAACAACCCTTGGGCCAATGGCGCACGGCATCTCGGGGCAGAGACCCGGAATCGTCGTGATCTGCCATGCGTTGACTGCCAGGTAGGTCCTTCTACGGGGCGGGGGCTGCGGCGTTTCCTCGTTCCTCCTATTGCGGTGCTGTGATGGTAGTAGTCGGTCTCTGGGGCAGGAGGCGCGGAAGTGGCCCGGCTTGCCACAATGGAAACAATGGTTGTACCTCCATGGACAACCGTCACCTGGTGTGCCCTCCCACAGATGACGCAAGGCTTTCCTAGCGGTTCTGGTCCTCCCTTCGGCGCATAGCCGATTTCCTGCTCTATCTTCGGGCGTTTGGTCTCCCGGCCTCCCTGGAAAAGGTCCCCCTCAGGACGGGGGTGGGGATACCTCTGGCCCTGATATAGTCCGGGGTGCCCCCGCTGGGCACGCTCGTCCGCGAGCTCCCGCTCCACCCATGTGGCTGTGTCAACCGCCTCTCGAAAGGTGGGAAATCCTGCGGTTGGTATCCCGCGAAGAGTGTCGCCCCCGGCGCTATACTTAAAATGGTCAGTACCCCCTATGTCCTGTGTTAGTAAGCACATCCGCTCGGTAAGGGTAAGCAGTTGCCCAGCCACGTCGCGCAACTGGTTTCGGAGTAGGCGGTTTGCCGCGGCTCCTGAGTCCATCCTATCCATCTCAGCGTTGCCGATGAATGATCACGTCCGGCTGTTATCCGTGCATACAAAGAAACCGCATCAATCCTAAGTTTAATTGGTCTAACACCTCGACCTACGAACACCGGGACTCTATCCCTTTTTCCCCGCACTCACGCTCGTACTTTACACACCTACACCTTGGTTATCGAATTGGTTAGTTACTTGTGGTATTGCACTCTGTGGATGTTGGTCACTGACTGCCATGGTTAAAGTCGTTTTTCTCTGATACCATATAATCTGTCACGCCCCGGAGGTTTTAAAAGAGCGAAAAAACGTGTATATTTTTTTCTTGAAATTAACCTTGCCTCCGGTGCGCGCCAGACCCGCCACATATACAAATTCACTCCCCAAACGGACGGAGTCTCCTTTGTATATGTACGACGTTTCGAACACGACTAGTACTTTAACCATGCAATCATTGAGCAATCAGAATGAGAGATGACACTTAACCATATAATCATAATCACCACATCGCAATGAAGGGATAAATCCACAGGTTTGAAAGATGGTGTCCACACGACACCCGATTTTACAAAACGCTTTCGCAATCTCTTTTAAGCGGCAATATTGCTTGAAAGGATAAATCCACGGGTTTAGAAATCAGTGCCCACACGACACTTGGATTGAAAACACTTTCGAAACCATTTTGATATTTGAAAACAAGCCGCATACATAAGTCTCAACAAGCACAGATATAAGATGTTATCCCTAAGCTAAGATCTCAACCCAACATCCACAATAATCCACTAACAAACGATCACAAGATTACTAACCAAGAACAATAAAAGATAACCGCAAAACTGAAAGTTCAATAGCCTCAATGGCTAAGGTCCTCTAAACGCTGCCTCACCGTCGTCCCGGTTCCCACCCCTGCTCGGACCTGTCACAGTGTGGGTAGTCAGTGACTGATAAAGTAGATGATAAACAAGTAAATGCTATAAAACTGTAATGAACAAACCGATACACCAGAGCATTCCACTTCCCCCTCATGAATCGCTAAATCCTCTGTCACAAACACGCTGGGCCCCTACCCTAGATACTGTGCTCAATCCTTGGTGCCTCCAACCCCTCTACTGCCCAAGAAGCAGTCGCCTCACCGAGAGGGGTCCCCATCATCCCTAGTCGTAGGGTACACGGGTAATCGTATCATCTTTCCGGAAAAATACACCCTGTGCGGTGGCCAGACCGCCGGTGTGTGTGAAAGCAATTATGAGCATGTATGCCGAAACTGGCATGTAATACAACACCGCGACCTCAGTCGCCTCAGTTAGAATTAAAACGGGATTCTCATGCAATGGGGTTAGACAGTTTACCAAAAATATCTACTTTAATTTCACGAAATACACGGGAACGACTATACACCAAAAATACCAGAAAGTACCCACCTCAAAATGTGCTGACCGGAACACCTAGGACCGAAACACGCTCACAATCGGCACTCGGACCTAAGAAAATCCCCAAAAGAACCACGGTCAGAACTGAAATGTATTCTGTAAAGAAACGGAGTCCAAAACCCAAGAGTACGACAAAAGACCTGGCACGGCGGCGGCAACGACGCGCGACGGACGATGCGATGGCGCGCGACGGACGACGTGACCGCGGTGTAGTGGTCCGAAATTCCTTGCAACTTTTCTGGTGAATCCATTGTGTAGAACACCTTTTGTTGGTGTGCCTGGCCCATAGTGCATCAAAGGGATGCCACAGATGGACCCTGTGAGATATCTTTTGCTGATTTGGCCTTCGGCTGCGTTTGTCGAATTTTAGAAAAGGATTTGGGCCAAACAGAGGTTGGATTTGGATTCAGCGCGGAAAAACGCTTGAAAACGACTATTTGCTTGTTAAATTTGGAGTCCGGATGACCAAAAACGGGCTTCCGGAAGTTTTCGGGAATTTTCGGTGCATGGGGGTGACCGTGGACCGGCCTGGAGCCACGTGGCGGCCTATCATTGGCCGGCTCACGCAGCTCGGTCCACGGGAAGACGCGGCGGTGCATGGACCGCGGGCGGGGGACGCGTGGCGTGCCCGGAGTGGCCGGCGCACGCGGCGCGGACCATTGAGTTGTGCGGGTTCGGTGGACCGGGTGCGTGGACACGTGTCGGCCTGGCATTGGCAGGCTCACGGGGGCGCGGTCCACGGGTGCACGGGGGGGCGCCTCGGGGCGCGTGCGCGCAGAGGCGCCAGGCGGCGCTGTCGGCCGCACTCGAGTGCGGGTGAGTGCGGTCCACGTGTCGGCCCGCCATTGGCGGGCCGTACCTACCGCCGTTGACCGTGAGGGACGCGTGGCGCGCGGCGGGAGCCTTGCACCGCTGTTTCCTGTTGCAGGGACACGTGGTCGCACCAGGAAGTTTCGGGCGCGTCGGATGGGAGCCGTCCGACCGGACTTTCGGGCGCAGTGCGCCCGAATCTTGCGCCCGAAAGTCCGGCCCGCACTGTTTTGGGCTGAGCCTATAAATAGGCTTCCCTGTTTCCTTTTTGGGCTTTTTGGACCCGTTTTCGCAAGTGAGTCTTTAGGAGACTTTTCCCTCTCATAGTGCACTATCCATTGGAGGACTTGGAGGATTTTTGGAGGCACGCATCCCCGAGGTTCGCGATTTACGGCGCGGCGCGACGCTCGCTCTCCGGCAACCCGCTTCGCCCTTCTCAGTGTTTGGGCTGCCCCGACTCACCCCGACCTCCTTTTCCGGCGATTCTTGTGCCGTTTGGACTCTCGACTGGTAGGACTTCAACTCTGGTGTTTTGAGGTTCCTCGTTTTCCGTACTGACCTTGGAGTTTTCTGAGCACCCATTTGACCCATTTTCCTTCGCGGATTTTTGGACAGCGCTGCGATGAACTAGCCATATCTTTGCGCACAGGCAGCGGATCGAGGCGATTCAAAGGCAAACTTCATCTTCTTTTCGCAAGGAATCTCCTGGATTTTTCTTAGATTTTCTGGATTTGTCTCGAAGGTGAAGATCTCCTTTCACTGTAGTTCTTTGACACAGAAATTTGGTGCAGTTTGGTTTGGGTGTTGCTCTTGCAGAATTTGTAACTCAGCGTAGAAAACTCGGAATTGAACGTGCAGGTACTCGTTTCGACAGGTTCGTCGCGAGGATCGTGTCAGTATTTATCTTGGATTTTTCCAGGCATATTTCACAGGTGAAAACAGACATATAGTGGACTGCTGTAATTGGGACAGATTTTGGGTTGTATTGTGTGATTAATGTTGTTTGTTCTTTTGGGAACTGTTGTTACAGTTTCGTGGAGGTTGTTTGGACCGAGCGTGGACATCACTTTTGGGACCAGGATTTAGCGCTCGAGGTGGGGGTTGTTGTAAACCTCCTACTTTTGATTTCCCCTAGGCATATTAGAGTGTTGCTTGATCATGTTGCTAGTTAGAATCGTGTCATATGGACCTAGCATGCTTGTATGAGATCACGGATTCATATTACTACTTGCTGGTTAGAGAACTAAATGTTAGTAAGTTGTGTTTCCTTGCTTTAGAGGTGTAGTTTAAACACTTGGAATCATGCTAATCCAAATCATGTTGTATGTATAATGGAAGGTTTGGGCATGTGGTTAGAGTTCATATTTGGAAAGATGAATGTTAGTGAGTTCCTCTCTTTGTAACAACATATTGGAAGTGATTGTATCTTGAAAAGCAAAGTGTTAGGGAAATTCTTTATTCTTGTGGGGAGCACGTGGTTAGGGCTCGCATCTTGAGAAGCCTATTGTAGTCGTTAATGTATTAAGATTGTATCCTGGATCATGTATTATGCATCATGTACATTGGAGGTCCCATGCACTTAGTTTTGTAAAAGTTAGAATGCTTGTAATTGCTTTATCAAGTAAAGGACTTTGCATGCTTGTATGGTCATTTAGCTAGGCCACCTTTTTTCTGCTACACTACATATTGGGACATGACTTAGGAGAAACCATGTTTAGTTGTTCTCCTTTTTATTCAGTTACATGTTGCTCGAGTTAGAGCAGGGGTATGGGGATAGTGTAGTCGAGGTCATCGAGTCGGGGTCAGATTAGACTCGATTATGGATCGTGGGGCATTGTGGTAACCGCGGACAGTAGGCGGTTAGCCAGTTGTTGATTACTTTATCAGATTAGACTCGATTATGGATCGTGGGGCATTGTGGTAACCGCGGACAGTAGGCGGTTAGCCAGTTGTTGATTACTTTATCAGATTGGACTTGGGGGATTGTTGCGGCGACCGCGGACATTGGGCGGTTGACCGGATACTTACTTATGCATCAGATTGGGTATCAGATTACTCTAGTGGATGGAGTTTTCCACTTATTGAGTATTATTGCACCAGATTGGGGATTGGGGTTTCATTAGTGGATGGATTTTCCCACTTTGATCATAGTCATGATGAAAGTCCTGCTTTACTGAGATATTGGTTACTGGGATACTTGTTACTGAGATACTATACTCGTGTGGGTCGCTCCCCTCGAGTGCCACTCCGGAGGTAGGCTTTTCGGACCCAGCCTTGTGTGCCGGTCTGATACTGATGTTGGGATGCGAGCCGTGCGGGCCGATCCCGCGGTTTCGAGCCTTGTGAGCAGATTCCGCTGAGCAGGCAATGCCAGTTGTACTGGTGGCACATGATTGGGTATTTGGACAGATACAGTTTTCTGATGCATTCTTACAGTCATCTCTTAGATACTGCATTTAGAGGCATAGTAGTGATAGTTTACCTTAGCAGTAGCCTTTATAGCTTACTACTATTTTTCCTTTTTGCCTCTAGTTGTCCTAGTGGGCCGTCAGGGTTTGAGGTTTTGCCCACTAGGGGAGACTGCTGTTTTTATAGTAGTTCTCACCCCCCATTGTCCTTCTTTCTTTTCTTTTCTCCCTTGTTTTGCAGAGTCTTCTGCGGGAGTTGCAGGGCCGTCTCGGGCAGAGCGAGGCAAGCAGTTAGCGGATTAGGTAGTTCATCTACCCCGACTTCAAGCTTAGTCGTGTACCAGTTGTACCCTTTTCTTTCTCAGACAGTTGTAGTTTATTTTGGGTCTGGCTCTTGCCAGCTGTTTGTACTTATTTCGTGAGCTGGGAGAGACACTTGTATATTTTGACAGTTTTTATTATGCTTTTACTTTCCAGCTGTAGTCTGAGATGTAGTAGTTTTATTTTAGCTCTGTTTCATGCTCCTTTATTAAATCTTTTATTTCTGAGCAGGTTACCAACGCTTCGTGTACACGGGAAATTCTGTGTGCACGGCGAATCTGTGGACGGGCCCGGGTTTGGTTTACACCCAGGGCGTGACACGCGGTCTCTTCCACCGAGTCGTTGCATGCCGTGCGGCCGCGCGGGAACCGGCCCTGCGCGGCACCGCGTGCATCTCGGCCGCGCGGGAACCAGCCCCACGCCGTGCTGCATGCGGCACGGCCGCGAGGGCACCAACCCCGCGCGGCACCTCTAGTGGTGCGACCGCGCAGGCGCTAGCCCCCGCGCGGCGCCTGCCTGAGGCGCGGCCACGCGGGCGCCTGCCCGCGCGACGCTGCCTGTAGTGCGGGGCGGGCGCCTACCCCGCGCGGCGCTGCGGGCAGCCGGACCCGCGGTCTTGTCCCGCGCGGCGCTGCCCTTAGCGCGGGCGCGGGCGCCAGCCCCGCGCGGCGCTGCGGGCAGCCCGACCGCGCGGGGACCCCGCGCGCGGCGCTGCCCGTAGCGCGGGCCGTGCGCCTTCCCCGCCCGCCGCTGCGGGCAGCCCGACCGCG